>SKCR01052761.1:0-129405 GCA_019454045.1 Zanthoxylum bungeanum
ATTGCATGGTGATAGTGTACAATTCACTCAATTGGTTTGCATGGAGTTGAGTGTTGGACACTCTAAGCCATTGCATGGTTTGTGTCATAGATTTATTATTAATTTAATAAATTATGGCATAAATAAATTGATTTTTGGTAAAACAAAATAAATCATCACACACAATTCTCTCTTCTCTCTCAAAATGCCGTGACTCTCCATGGAAGAACAAAGGAAGATTTGATCATCCTTCTCCATTTTTGCTAGCACAAGCAAGGGATCAAAAGAGGTGATAGGGAAACCATCAAAGAGCAAGGAATACACAAAGCTTGGAGCGTGTAGTCTTCTTCTCCTCCTCTGGCCGAATCCTCCACCACTTGGAGCTTCTACCATTTGATCTTCTACTTCATCACAAGGCATTGTAAGTATGATTCCGCCATACTTCATGTTTAATATATATTCTTTATAGTATTTTCACATGCTTAATCTTTGTTTGGGACCTATATAATAGAAACCAACAGAAACATGTTCTTGTTATCTTTGAGATATTAAGAACAAGTTTCTTATTCATGGAGAATATAGTCTGCATCCATTAGGATCAAATTAGTTTTGAGTCTAATTATGACGTTATACAGTCTACATCATATAAAGTCAAAAAAGATGTAGTGGGAGTGTCACGGTTGATTCTACTATATTAGTGGAATTCGTTGCAACTTATGAAGTATTGACTTATGAAGTTGTATATTGATCTTATAGATTAGAAGTTTTGATATTAGTGTTGTGCTTGCGGTTGTCTGCATAGTATTTTGGATTTGATCCCTAATTACATAGATAACTCAATAGCTTAGCACAGTATTGATGTCGTATCTGATTCATATTGATGTATAACTTAGGTTATACAATATATGAATGATGCTGGCTAAGGGAAACGTTTGGGTGTGTTGGACAAACTCAATATGTGTTAAAGCGGGCTTACTTGTTGTTGCCTACCTCTTGAGTGCTAGGTGAGCTCTTGAGGGCCATGAGTATGTGATACACATTGAGATGTTTATATGATATCGTGGATTGGCACTAGAGCAAGTGGAAGAAATTGTTAGGGTTGGCGCTCAGAGTGCCAATCTGGATCGTATTTATGTCCGATTCATGAATATGAACAATTTTTTTTTCTATAATATTACTTATTTAATGGTAGCACCTCTTGTCTTTTATATACATATTCGATCTAATTACGATTAGATATCTAATTATGATTAGATTGAAACAAAATCTGATTTAGTGATACGTGTATATTAGACAAAACCCTAGGATTTATAATGTAGTGCGCAGTTACAACGTAGTTTGTAATTGACATTGGGAAGCTTCACAATAATTTGTATATCCTTAAATAAAGTTCCTGGTCAAGATTTACTAACATGGGTTAGTTAGTAAAATCTGTTGAGACCAGTACATGTCGTATATCGTGACTTGGTCCGATGGTTTATCCCAATGAACCATTAGTCTCGGGAGACTCGTATAGACATGTAGGTGTTATTTGATAAACACTGAATGACTCACTGAAGATTTACTAATAGATGATATACCAACGTCAATATGAATCTTCTCGAGTTGAGCGAGCATAGTGGTCCATCGACTTGAGATACCACAGTGGATATATGAGTTATCCTCCACACTTTGATGGTAGTCACGTCACCGATCTATTTAGATCAGACCTCCTTCTGTCCGTTGGGATTGGACTGATGCTCATGATATAAAGTGTGTATCAAGACAAAATCTGCCAGTCCTGTGTACATGGGATAAGTATCCTACACGTGTTTGCGATCTAGAAAATCCATGGCCGTGGTATAACATTGGAAGCGAGTTCTGAGTGCTATTTAAATATCATAAATTTGAAAGTCGACTATATTATACCCAAAGGATTTGACATTCATATCTATATCCCAGGTATAATATGGATAGCATGTGCCGGAGGGATTATACGTATGCAATGACCTCGATTTGCATAGTTTAGTGAGAATATATGTGGTCATCATAATTCATAAGTGGGTGAATTATGGACATCAAATTGGATTTCGTGACAGATAAACCTAAACTTAGAGAGTCTTACAATATGAAATGTACTCGTTGAGCACTTGGGCAACGCGTTATGAATAATACTGATTATTCATAATATTTTATCGGATTAAATTAGTTAATTCGAATCGTTTAATCGGTAAACGAATTTACACATGTCGGGAAAATTTTGGTCGTTCTAATGTGTATTTGTATTTGATACATAATTAGATTAGATACACATTTATTAATAAATGATGGCATGACACTTTAAAAGTAAATAAATAATTTATCAAATTAATGAATTAGATAATTTATCTTTTACTATACAAGTGTAACATGCTTATTTGTTGTCTAATATATATTAAGGTAATGTATATTTTATTTAAGCCAAATGTTAGCTTTATAACCAAGCATTTTAATATGATTAAAATTAAGTCCTAAATGGCCAAAAATTTTCCCATCTTTCACGCCACTTTTGGCATATTAAAGGAAAAGTTTGAATTATTTTTTAAGAAGAAAATGAGGGCTCATTCACGTGAAATGAAAAAAAAAATAGTAAAAAGGGAATTGTTTTCTTTTCTTTTTGGTGGTGGTGTTGAAAAACAATCCTTAGCTTCTTCATCCTTAAAAATGCCCAATGAAGAAATAAAGAAGAATCTCACACAACAACACCAAAGTTTGTAGAAATTAGAAGATTAAAGATAATATTTATGTTTCTTTAAGCTTGAAAATTATTTTTTGTTGTTCTTGTGTTATTGCAAAGATTGTAGAGATTCTTTTCTTCTTGGTTTTTTTGGGGTTCTTGGATTGGATGATTTATTGAGAAACTAGTAGCATGTGTAAGTATATATTGAACTAGATTAAGGTAATATAGGTTCAATTTTTTGTTGGATAACTTAGTTTCCATTTTAGAGTTGTTGATATACTCTAAAAAAACCTATAATTGTTCTAGAGATATTTCATGATGATGGGACTGTTGGACAATTATGACCCATAGCATCACTATTTTGTACAGAACATGGTGTTGTTGTACAAATTAACTATGTGACAAAGGAAATTTCTCTTTTATCATTTGTAATTGGATTACCGGGATATATAAATGATAAAAGTCCATATGATTAGTTCCGGATTAATAAGATATGAAACAGTATTAATCCACTAAGGTTTAATCATTAAAATATCCATAGTCGTAGTATTATCGAGATTGGACATCGATAATGTGGAATAGACTAGTATTGCACTTAAGCGCGTTATGGGAGCATAACGGCATAGTTCTAATATATTTACGTATTGGATACTTATGCAAGTGTGATAGGAGGTTATGTTTACCGATGGTACGAAAACAGCTTCGCTCTGGATAGACCCCTCAGAATTCCATCGGTAGTGTGACTATGTGTCTACGGGAGTCCGAATCAGGGTAGGTGTATTTGGTCTTAAATTGAGACTTGCATCATTAATACATGCGAAAATCAATACACTTTGGTTTTGTTCGTCCAGGGCTTTAACAGGTTCTGTGTACACCTCTTCTGGGTATATTGAGAATCATAGTGTATTGGGTGTGATGTCAAGATGGAAGTATCACTTCAGTCATATGGAGATGATGATCACGCAGGATACGGAACTAGTACTCTTTAGTACTGCAGTCATCGGGATAATATGACTAGGTCATGTTTATCTGATTATAGAGACTATTTACCAGAGATCTGATATATGCTTCGTACGGGGGCAGACATAATTCCAGCCTCAGGCCTTGCATGTGACATCCGATACTGGATCGCAATATGCAATACTATGTATACTACGCCTGATACAGATTATATATTCCTTTAAGAATATTTCTGGAGAATTGGGTAGGCACGGTGTTTTGCTAGAAGCTAACTATGTCTTATAAATCGGTAAAAACGTAGTACGAGGTACGTACGTGTTCGGATAGTCTGACGATCGGATTGACTGGCAACATATCCAGGGATCTCATGGGTCGCTTCCCGAAGATTCAGCGATGACGTATGACTCGCACATAATTAATCTGGGATTAATTATAAGAGAGAGAAAATTAACTAGGATTAATTGCGGAGAGATTTTTTCTAGGATAAAATTCTATTTAAAGAGAGAGAACGATTAATTTGGAATTAATCGATAAAATAATATATTCGATATATTATTCGAAATTATATTTCGACATGGAATTAAAATTAGACTTTAATTCGGGCGAACGAGTTAATTTAGAATTAATTCGCTAGCGACATGAATAGTAATTTTGCTAGGCATAATTATTTAATTAAATTTGATTTAATTACGTCGCAACAGAATATTCGTTAATTCGGAATTAACGAACCCGAGCCCGGAATGTGTTTGCGGACCCAACCAAATTTTGAATTTAAGTGGGGCCCACAACAAGTCACATCGTTAGTCCAATACTTAGCTTTTATTTGATGAAAGTTAGTAGAGATTTTTGAAGTTAACTTGTTAAACACATTACCTTGATTTGTGATAGACTTTTACCAAACTTGGATTTGGCATATGTCTTTTAATTTTTTGAAAATTAAAACAAGTCAACACAACATATTTTCTCTCATTTTTCCCTTGCAAAAAACCGTGACTCCCCCTCTCTCATTTTTGCTTCTCACTTTTCCAAGAGTGATAAGAAGATTTGAGGAATTTTGTTGCAAAAAATTCTCAAGTGCTAGCACACAAAGAATCATACAAAGGTGATAGGGAAACCTTTCCCATGAGATTGGAATCAAAGATCAAAGCTTGGAGCATTGATTCAACATTCAAAGAGAAGCTTGGAGCACAACTAAGGGCTTGGCCGAATTCAACAAAGAGCATATTTTTGTTGTCAACGCATCCAAAAGCCGATCAAAGTGAGTATTTCCGCTACTTTACTTTGTTGTATTCGCACATTTCATTGCTTAATTGATCTTGATTTGACCTAGAAAACCCAACAATGGTATCAGAGCGGTTATTAAGCATGAAATTGAATTTTAGGGTTCTTAACTTTAATTTGGGATTTTGTGATTTGAGCATTATTTCTTCAAATTGATGATTTGGTTGAGGTTGGATGATGTTAAATTGGATTTGTACTTTGTTGGAATTGTGAAAAATTAATTGGATTAATTTTCCCCAATTTTAGTGCCTTGGGCGAATGTAATGGATAAACCCTAGGTCATGGTGATTTTGTTTTTAAGACCATTGGATGAGTTTAAAGACTTGGGATAAATTGATTTAGGATTTAATTGGAATGAAATCGAAATAGATTTTAAAAATCCCTCATTGTCGTGACATTTATAGCATGTAATGAGTTGATTTTGTTTCAATTGTGTTGGACATGAATTGAATATAATGAAGCATTATTAATTAGTGTAATTGGTAATTTGGAAATATTAATTTGACTAATTAATTATGGCTAATGCACTTTAATTGATTAAATTATGATAATTGGAATATTGGAATTTAATTAGTTGGGCTAAATTTGGAATTGGGCTAATAAAGTTGTATTTGGGCTTAATGGGCTTGGTTGGGCCAAGTTTGGTTTAGGTTAATTGGTTGGGTCCAATTGGGCCTAAAACCATTTCCATAAAGTCCAAATATGATTAAATGGGCCTTTAATATTTTAATTGGGCCTAATGGGCCTAAATTGATTTTTGACAAAGGGTGATTCCTTATTGGGCTTTGGTTGCCAAAGTCCATGCCTTATAAATTAATTGAAACCCCATTGGACTTTAATTAAATTGACATTGGATGTTAATTGGGCTTTGAGACTCGTTAAGATTAGATTTAGAATCTAAGTCGCAAAAGCTCATTAATAAAGTGTAATTATTTAATTTGAAATTAAATAAAGAATTAGTATTGAATACAAATTAAATTGGATTTAATATTGTAGTTTGATATAATTCAAGAATTCGTACTTTGAGTACTTATTCTTAAACTAGTTGGACTCGCGCAAATCAAATCGTTGTTTGAACATTGGATGGTCATTAATTAAAGATTAATTAATTCGATTAGATTGATTGATAACATGCTTCGTGTGAATACATGGATGTGATGTATGAATAATGTATATCGGATGGATATTAGATGGGTGATGGCAATTTTGCAAATTGTTGTAATAAATTTAGAATTTATTAAATTGGACCTGTGAGTCCAGCCTATTACCTATTGACTCTTTGTATTTCTCTTCTCACCTATTCCCCTCAATGTAAATGAGTTTTCTTTAGAAGTGTTATATAATTGGGTAGAAGTAAGATTTGTGCGAGCGGGAGAGAGGAAATAGAGAGATTTGTTCTAGGAACAAAGAGTTTTATATATCCATCCGCATATCATTATTAATTTATTTATCGTGCCTTATTATGCTTTTAGAATGCATGTTAAGGGTGTATGATGAGACCTAGTCAAAGATAATTAATTGGTTGCCAATTACGCAAAAAACCCTCAACAAATATTCAGCATTTTTCCTTCCATTGAATGATTCATTCTCAAGATCCAAGATTGGCACTGGTTTGTTGGCCAAAGTCAAGACCTTTGTCCATCGCGGATGTGTTTGAATCATGAAGGCTTTGTTCCATATCGCATGTCTTGTCAAAGTTGTGATTTGTTGGCCAAAGTCAATATCACTTCTTGTCCATCGACATCGATTACGAAGCTTTCCAAGGTCAATGGGTCCCGCTTAACTGGAATCATTAAGTTTGTTGTGCCAAAACCAAGGCTTAGTTGATTCAGAGGAAAAAGGTTAGGGAATATTTTGGATATATTGGCATATATTAGATATATGTTTCGGACTTGGATGTCCACCTACTGGATCTAGGAATGGGATGAGATCCAATTGATCTTAGAGATCTACCTAGTTAAATACCATACAGCTTGTTGGCCAAAGTCAAGGTTGTGTGTTATTTAACGGGATCCTAGCCCACTAGGAAACTAGGTTTCCCGAGTACTCAACAGAGGGTTAGAGGCTAGCCGAAAAATAGTGGGAGGCAAGTATTAAATTTGCAATTTCATTTAGATACTTGCCAATAGGCGCTCATTTCAATTTTTCGTCATAAATTTAATATATATTAGTTAGGCTAATATTTAATTGTTGTTTTAATTAAACAGTTGGACTGTATTCAAACTACTTCAATTTATAGTTGATTATATAATTGGATTATAGTAATCAATATATTTGAATTTAACCAATCAAATTATAGTTGATTATATAGTTAGACTATAGTAATCATTATATTCAATTGTACCCGAAATCGTTGATTCGATAGTTGGACTATTGGAATCAATATAACTGAAAGATTAGCGTTTAGAACATAATCCTGGGTGAAATTGTCTTTAAGCGGCTTTAATTTTCAGAATGGGAATAGAACCTCAGGATAGTCCTGGGAACTGAGAAGTTATTCTATTTGATAGAGCAACCTCTCGGGCCTAAGCCCAGAGTTGAGCAAATAATAGAACATGATCTTTGGAAGATTCATGTAATGATAACTTTAGTGCTCAATCTGTTATGCTTACCGCAAGGACACTTTAATTCCGTCGTCAAATTTAAGGATTAGATCATTGTACCATGATGATGAAATTAAAGATTATCATAGATTTATTCTTAGATCTTAGAAGTGTAAATTGCAAAAGAAGCTCTTATGCTCGTGTATGTCAGAGGGTACATCTGTCGAGCACTAGGTGTCGCAGATGATTGCTGACATCGATCACCTAGGTTAGTTGGGCATTACCTACGTGGCCGAGACTACCAAAGATTTGATCTTATAGTCTCTACCCGAAAGCTGGGGCAGGTTCATTATGAACCAAGAGTAAACACTTGGAGAGTTGATGGCTATGCTCAATGAAGCAAAACCAGAGCTTCTAAAAAGGGCAAAGGCGAAATCATCACAGTCTTCTAGGAAGACAAAAGACATATCCAAAAATGTCTTCCTAAACTATGGCAAACGGGGTCACTAGAAGCGTGACTGTCGTATGGACAAGGCCGACATGAAGGAAATGAAGGCGGGGCAAGGCTCCGGCTTCAAATATGTTTGTCATAAACATGTTTACTACTGGTTTCAAAATTGGATTTTTGATACTAAGTGTTGTAGATATATATGTACTGATGTGCGGAATCTACTGATTAGCAGGAGACTGACTTCAGTTGAGATCGACCTGCGAGTCGGAAACGGGACGTGAGTCGCTATTTTAACCGTAGAAACCTAAGTTTAGGAACTACCCTATGGGTATGTACTTAAACTAGGAAACTGTTATAACGTACCTAGTTTGACTAGAAACATTATCTCTATATCTATGTATAACCCGTTGCGGGTATACCTTTATATTCTAGAACACTAAATGTTTTATTTTATAAAGATGATATTGAGATAAACACACATTAAATGTGAATAACAATATTTATATTTAGAATATAAATGAATCTCAAATGTATAACATGACAAACAAATAGCTCAAACTGAATTAATCAGATGAGTATTATTTGTGGCATTGTTGTCTGGGACACATTAACAAGACTCGTATATCCACACTTTCGAAGAGTAGGTACTAGGACGAATTTGATTCTAATCAAATAATGTCTACGAATCTAGTTTTTTATGCAAAGTGCATAAAACATTTTTTACTTGGTAATAGTGCAACAGCCACCGAGCTGTTAGCCCTCATTCATAGTGACATTAGTGGGCCCATGTCTAGCTAGGCTAGAGGTGAATATGAATACTTCGTAACCTTTACGGATGTGGCATCGCGTTATGGTTATGTGTATCTTAATGAAACACAAATCAGAAACTTTTGATAAATTCAAAGAGTTTCGACAAGAAGTATAAAGACAGATCGGCTAAAGTATTAAAACCGTCACGGTTTGACCATGGTGGAAAATACTTAAGAAATAAGTTTCTCAAATACTTGAAAGAGTATAGAATTCTTTCAATGTGGACTCTTCTCGGAACACCTCAATTGTGACGGTGTGTCCGAACAGAGAAACCGAACCTTGTTGGACATAGTAAGGTTACTGATGAGTCGCTCTGATCTACAATTTTCCTTCAAGGGATACGCATTTAACAGTGCAACACTTATTTTGATTAAGGTTCCATAAAAATCTGTTAGACAAATTTCATATTAGATATGAACAGGAAAGAAACCGGTTTTCTCATTCCTGAAGATTTGGGTTTGCTGGGCATATGTTTGGATGATACCAAACTAGAACCTAAATTGGATAAATGCCTAATTTGTAATTAGTTATCCTAGGGAAACCTAAGTATAGTACTTATACAACTCACAAGAGAACAATTTAATTGTTACTCTCCATGCGTTTTTCCTAAGAGGAATACCTATATGCATGGTGAGTGGGAGGAAAGTAAAACTCGATGAAAATCAGAGTAATATTGTTCCAGGCACCGATTCCTTAATGGAACACAAACAGTTCATCAGGGATGAAATTGTACCACAATCTTCGAATACACAAGAACCGTGCAAGTCGGAGAGAGTCAGAAAAAAACCTGGGAGGTATGGGTTTCTGATCTCACCTCGTAAATATGTCAATCTTATTGAGGAAGATGAACCAACTACGTATGAGGAAGTGAGTTCCTCATACAAGGTATCGACTCCCTATTATGGCTAAGTGCCATGAAGTCCGAAATGGATTCCATGTATACAACCAAGTTAGGATACTGGTTGTTGTACCGGAAGGCATTGTGCCTATTGGTAATAAATAAGTCTTCAAGGAAGACATACATGGATGGAAACATACAAACGTACAAAGCTAGGCTTGTAGCGAAAAGGTATCGCTATCAACATTGTGTTGATTACGATGAAACCTTTTACATGTTACCATGATTAAATCCATTTGGACAATGCTTGCTAATGCTGCATGTTTCATTCATGAAATATGGCAGCTGAACGTCAAAACCATTTTCCTTCAATGGAAACCTTTTGGAGGATGTTTATAAATATCCTAACGGGTTTGTCGTACCTAAACATGCAAACATGGTTTGCAAGTTAATTCGATCCATTTATGGATTGAAGCAAGCATTGCGTTCTTTAAACCAACGTTTTGATAAGATCATAATGGTATATGATTTAATTCAAAATGAAGATTATACTTATGTATATAAGGAGGTTAGTGGGAGCGCACTGAAAATGATTGTCCTATATAATGATGACATATCATTTCTTGGAAATGACATTCCCATAAGACAATCGGTGAAAGCTTGGCTTTCATGAAAATTCTTCGTAAAATACTTGGGAGATACAACCTTTATTCTAGGAATAAAGATCTACTGGGATAGGTCTAAAAGTTGTTGGAACTCTCCGATAATTCATACATTGAAAACTATAAACGTGACCTGGTGTATCATATGTTTTGAGCATATGGAGTCACAATCAGGCCAATCCAAGTGATAGTCACTGGATTGATGTTAAGAACATCCTTAAGTATCATAGACGAACTAAGGATGCTTTCTTATATATGGAGAAGGAGAACTTCAAGTGATTGGGTTCACCGTTGCAAGTTTCCAAACTGAAAATAATCCTAATCCGATTAGGTATAGTTATGTTAGCAACTGAGCTAGGCCTCAGCACAGGCTAAAGAATTAATGGTCTCATCAACGATCCAAGTATGAACTTCAACTATTCATCTGATTCGTTCGGATCATACATCGTGGCGATGTGATGATCGAATAAATCGCATCAGATAATAACTTTGTAAATACGCTGACGAAAGTAGTTTCCCAGCAGAATTTTGAGCGACTCGTACATAGTTCAGGTGTAGGACACTTGAGTGATTGGCTATAGGCCAAGTGGGAGATTGTTGGACAATTATGACCAATAGCATCACTATTTGTACATAACATGGTGTTGTTGTACAAATTAACTATGTGTCAAAGAAAATTGCTCTTTTATCATTTGTAATTGGATTACCGAGATATATAAATGATAAAAGTCCATATGATTAGTTCCGGATTAATAAGATATGAGACATTATTAATCCACTAAGGTTTAATCATTAAAATATCCCAAGTCGTAGTATTATCGAGATTGGACATCAATAATGCGGAATAGACTAGTATTTCACTTGTGCGCGTTATGGGAGCATAACGACATAGTATTGGATACTTATGCAAGTGTGATAGGAGGTTGTGTTTGCCGATGGTACGGAAACAACTTTTCTCTAGATAGACCCCTCGGAATTCCATTGGTAGTATGACTATGTGTCTATGTGAGTCCGAATCAGTGTAGGTGTATTTGGACTTAACCTGAGCCTTGCATTGCTAATACTTGCGACAATCAATATACTTTGGTTTTGGTCGTCCAGGGCTTTGACAGGTTATGTGTACGCCTCTTCTGGGTATATTGAGAATCGTAGTGTATTGGGTGTGATGTCAAGATGGAAGTATCACTTCAGTCATATGGAGATTATGATCTCGCATGATACGGAACTAGTACTCTTTAGTCATCGGGATAATATGACTAGGTCATGTTTATCCGATTATATAGACTAGTTACCAGAGATCTGATATATGCTTCGTACGGGGCAGACACAATTCCAGCCCCAGGCCTTGCATGTGACATCCGATACAGGATCGTAATACGCAATACTATGTATACTACGCCGGATACAGATTATATATTCCTTTAAGAATATTTTTGGAGAATTGGGTAGGCACAGTGCTTTGCTAGAAGCCAACCATGTCTTATAAATCGGGAAAAACGTAGTATGAGGTACGTATGTGTTCGGATAGCTCGACGACCAGATTTACTGCCAACATATCCAGGGATCTCATGGGTCGCTTCCCGAAGATTCATCGATGACGTATGAATTGCACATAATTAATCTGGGATTAATTATAATAGAGAGAAAATTAATATAGGATTAATTACGGAGAGATTTTATCTGGGATAAAATTCTATTTAAAGAGAGCGAGCGATTAATTTGGAATTAATCGATAAAATAATATATTCGATATATTATACGAAATTCTATTTTGACGCGGAATTAAAATTAGATTTTAATTCGGGCGAACGAGTTAATTTAGAATTAATTCGCTAGCGACGTGAATAGTAATTTTACTATGCATAATTATTTAATTAAATTTGATTTAATTACGTCGCAACGGAAAATTCGTTAATTCAGAATTAACGAACCCGAGCCCGGAATGTGTTTGCGGGCCCACTCGGATTTTGAATTTAAGTGGGGCCCACAACAAGTCACATCATTAGTCAAATACTTAGCTTTGATTTGATGGAAGTTAGTAGAGATTTTTGAAGTTAACTTGGATTTGGCATATGTCTTTTAATTTTTTGAAAATTAAAACAAGTCAACACAACACATTTTCTCACATTTTTCCCTTGCAAAAAACTGTGACTCTCCCTCTCTCATTTTTGCTTCTCACTTTGCCGAGAGTGATAAGAAGATTTGAGGAATTTTGTTGCAAAAAATTCTCAAGTGCTAGCATACAAAGAATCATACAAAGGTGATAGGGAAACATTTCCCATGAGCTTGGAATCAAAGATCAAAGCTTGAAGCATTGATTCAACATTCAAAGAGAAGCTTGGAGCACAACTAAGGGCTTGGCCGAATCAACAAGAAGCAGATTTTTGTTGTCAACGCATCCAAAAGCCGATTAAAGTGAGTATTTCCGCTACTTTACTTTGTTGTATTCGCACATTTCATTGCTTAATTGATCTTGGTTTGACCTAGAAAACCCAACATGGACTTGATTGGTGTAAGATTAATTAGATTAATCTTACTAAAATTGGATTTAAACCATGAATTGTGGACTGTTTTTGTACTTTACTTCAGAGCTGAAAATCTGGAAATTTTATGATGAACAATATGTCATTTGGATATGTTAAATGTGTATTGGGTATTAGCATAATTTCCAGATAGTCTTTCGGAGTTAAAATATGCGAAGACTACGAAAAAAAGAGTTACCGGGTGAGTTTTCGTGCTTACCGGGTAACGGCTATCCAAACAATAAATTGGTCATTGTTTGGGCAGCCCATGAACTTCCCTAGTACTGTTGGGGCTGACCTGGGCAGCTACCATGTGCCTTGGGTAGTCGGTTCGGTTAAAAATACATTTTATGCCATTTTACAGAAAAATGTTTCCGTAAAATTTCGCGATGTGTCTTAACAATTTATGTTGTTATTTGATATCGAATAAATATGTTTAGGTGAAATAGGAATGAATTGTCCTTATTAGATATTGAATAATTTATTTGGTAATTTAAAAAGTCTTAAAATTACAATTTCACCCGAACCGCGAGCTTTCGTGCCAAAATCCCAGCAGTATGTGCTAGACAATTATAACCCATAGCGTCACTATTTGTAAAACACATTGTATTTTTTTTACAAATTAATTATGTAGCAATGAAAATTTCATTTTATCATTTTGTAATTTGATTACTTAAATATATATAAATGATAAAAGTCCTTATGATTACTTCCGGATTATAAGATATGAGACAGTATCAATCCATAAAGGTTTAATCATTAAATATCCCTAGTCGTAATATTATCGAGACTGGACATCGATAATGCGGAATAGACTAGTATTGCACTTGTGCGTGTTATGGAAGCGTAACGGCATAGTTCTCATATATTTAAGTATTGGATACTTATGCAAGTGCATTAGAAGGTTGTGTTTACCGATGGTACGGAAACAGCTTCGCTCTGGATAGACCCCGCGAAATCCCATTGGTAGTATGACTATGTGTCTATGGGAATCTGCATCAGGGTAGGTGTATTTGGTCTTAACCTGAGACTTGCATCGGTTGTACTTGCGACTATCAATACGCTTTGGTTTTGGTCGTCCAGTACTTTAATAGGTTCTGTGTACGCCTCTTCTGAGTTTATTGAGAATCGTAGTGTATTGGGTGTGATGTCAAGATGGAAGTATCATTTCAGTCATATGGAGATGATAATCACGCAGAGATACAGAACTGGTACTCTAAATGGTTGCAACCATCGGGATAATATGACAAGGTCATGATTATCCGATTAAATAGACTATTTGCTTGTAATCCGATATATGGTTCGTACGGGGTAGACACTTGGAGTGGGTTCACCATGAACTACAACATGTTTAACCAAGACCAAACTCTTGAAGAGAGTATGTCCACTCTGCGTAAGGCAGAAAAAGAGCTCCTTAAGGGCAAGTAGCGCGAGGCGCACTATGCTTCAACATCTCAGACTCCGAGAGCTTGGCCCAAGGTGACTGGAGGAGTTAAGAAGAAGAAGCATAAGAAGAAGGGCAAGGCCAAATCATCAAAGGGTTCTGGGAAACCTAAGGACAAATCCCAAGATGTTTGTCTCCAGTGCGGGAAGCGGGGTCACTGGAAGCATGACTGCCGCGAGTACAAGGCACACATGAAGGAAATCAAAGCGAACAAGACACCGGCTTCATGTATGTTTGTTATAGAAATAAACATGTCTACTACTAGTTTTAAAAATTGGATTTTTGATTCTGGTTGTGGAACGCATATATGTACTGATGTGCAAGATCTGCAGATTAGTAGGAGACTGGCCTCAGGATAGATTGACCTCCACGTTAGAAATAGGACACAGGTCGCCATTTTGGCCATTGGCACTTTTGTTTTGGAACTGCCCTCGGGGCATGTATTTAAACTTACAGACTGTTATTATGTACCTAGTTTGACTAGGAATATTATTTATGTATCTATGTTAGCCCAATGTGGGTATACTTTTGTATTTAGAAACACTTGATGTTTTATGTATAAAAATGATATGGAAATTTGCACTGCTGATGTAAATAATTGTCTATATATTTTGAATATGAATCAATCTCAAACATATAATGTAACAAACAAAAGGCTTAAAGTAAGTAACAAAGATGAAACTTACATGTGGCATTGTCATCTGGGACACATAAACAAGACACGTATATCCACACTTTCGAATAGTGGGTACTTGGACGGATTTGATCCAAATTCATATGACGTCTGCGAATCTTGTTTATTAGGCAAGATGCTTAAATCCCTTTTAGCGGTAAAGATGTACGTGCCACCGAACTATTACCCATTGTTCATAGTGACGTTTGTGGGCCCATGTATAGCCAGGCTAGAGGTGGATATGAATACTTCGTAACGTTTACGGATGATGCATCGCGTTATGGTTATGTGTATCTTATGAGACACAAGTCAGAAACTTTTGAAAAATTCAAAGAGTTTCGACACGAAGTTGAAAAACAGACCGGAAAAAGTATTAAGACATTATGGTCGGACCGTGGTGGCGAATACTTGAGCAATGAGTTTCTTGATTACTTGAAAGAATATGGTATTCTTTCACAGTGGACTCCTCCAGGAACACCGCAATTAAACGGTGTGTCCGAACGGAGAAACCGAACTTTGTTAGACATGGTATGGTCTATGATGAGTCGCACAGAGCTACCTATTTCCTTATGGGGATATGCATTGAACAGTGCAATACTTATTTTGAATAAGGTTCCGTCAAATTCTGTTCAACAGACTCCGTATGAAATATGGACAGGAAAGAAATTGGGTTTCTCATTCCTGAAAATTTGAGGTTGCTGGGCATACGTCAAACAGTTGGAAGGTACCAAACTAGAACCCAAATCGGATAAATGCCTATTTGTAGGATATCCTAGGGAAACCAAAGGATATTACTTCTATCACCCACAAGAGAACAAAGTATTTGTTGCTCTACATGCGGTTTTCCTTGAGAAGGAATTCCTAAATGCAGTGATAAGTGGGAGGAAAGTAGAACTTGATGAAAATCAAAGTGATACTGTTCCTGGCACAGAATCCTTAACGGAACATGAACAGTCCATCAGGGATGAGACTGTACGACAATCTTCGAATACACAATGACCATGTAGGTCGGAGAGAGTCAGAAAACAACCTGAGAGGTATGGGTTTCTGATCTCACCTCATGTGGATATTAATCTTATTGAGGAAGATGAGTCAGCTACGTATGAGGAAGTGATACAAGGTATAGACTCCGATTTATGGCAAGATGCCATGAATTTCGAAATGGATTCCATGTACACCAACCAAGTTTAGACACTAGTTGATGCAATAGAAGGCGTAAAGCCTATTGGTTTCAAATGGGTCTTCAAGAGGAAGACCGACATGGATGGCAATATACAAACGTACAAAGCTAGGCTTTTAGTGAAAGGGTATCGTCAACGACATGGTGTCGATTACGACGAAACTTTTTCACCCGTTTCCATGATTAAATCCATTTGGATAATGCTTGATATTTCTGCATATTTCGATTACGAGATATGGCAGATGGACGTCAAAACTGATTTCCTTAACGGAAACCTTTTGGAGGATGTTTATATGCAACAGTCTGACGGTTTTGTCGTACCTAGACTTGCAAACAAGGTTTGTAAGTTAAATCGATCCATTTATGGATTGAAGCAAGCATCGCGTTCTTGGAACCAACGTTTTGATGAGATCATAAAAGTATGATTTCGTTCAAAATGAAGATGATCCTTGTGTATATAAGAAGGTTAGTGGGAGCGCACTGACATTCATTGTCCTTTACGTTGATGATGTATTGCATATTGGCAATGACATTCCTATGTTAACATCGGTGAAAGCTTGGATTTCATTAAAATTCTCCAAGAAGGATCTGGGAGAAGCAGCCTTTATTCTAGGAATAAAGATCTACCGAGATAGATCTAGAAAGCTGCTTGGACTCTCACAGAGCATGTACATTGACAAAGTGTTGAAGCGATTCAACATGGATCAGTCCAAGAGGGGACTGTTGCCAGTGTCACATGGCGTCACTCTATCTAAGGACATGTGTCCTAAAACTCAAGATGAGAGAGACAACAAGAGTCTGATACCGTTCGCCTCGGTAGTCGGATCTATCATGTATGCCATGATATGTACGCGACCTGATGTCTCGTATGCTTTGAGCATGTGTAGTCGATATCAGGCCGATCCTGGTGATAGTCACTGGATGGCGGTTAAGAATATCCTAAAGTATCTTAGACGAACTAAGGATGCTTTCTTAATCTATGGAGATGGAGAACTTGAGGTAACTGGGTTTACCGATGCAAGTTTCCAAACCGATAAAGACGACTGCAAGTCACAATTCGGGTACATATTTTGTTTGAATAACGGAACAGTAAGCTGGAAATCTAACAAGCCAGAGACTGTTGCTGATTCAAAAAACGTAAGTGGAGTATATTGCTACAACTGAAGCAGCAAAAGAGGCAGTTTGGATCCGTAAATTCCTAATTGGATTAGGAGTAGTTCCGTTAGCAGCTGAGCCCGTTCCATTGTATTGTGACAATAACGGGGCTATAGCTGTAGGCACTGTATTTTTGCATTTAAGTCCCAATGATGAGTCTCATTTGGAGGCACTACCTTTTTAAATCGAGGAAGTTTCGAGAAACGGACGTCGGAATGGAATCAGTATTTTGTTAGATTTTATTCGCTTGTTTAGCTTCGGGCTCACTTGTTGGACCTCCGTTTTAAAGCACCTTTAGCCCTAGAAACCTTGCAAACCATTTAAATTTAGCCCAAACAAACCTCTGCAAGCCCACACACCACTAAACCCACCAACCAAAGCCAACCAAACCCACCAAACAAAGGCCACACGCCCAACGAAGTCCCACACACGTCCAAGCCAATAAAAGACATCCAAAAATACTAAAATGCATATTTAACACATGGTGAAATTAAAAACAAATCTAAAAAATCACATACCAAATTAAAATGAATCAAAATAAAACAAATAAAATCTAAATAATTGCATGCCTAATTAAGATAAATCAAATATATTAACTCCCTAATTAAACCAAATCTTGTCTCCAATCAAAAAATAGGTTTTCCTTGTATGACACTAATTGGTCTCCTTCCTATTCAAGCACATGGAAACCCTATCCCTTTGCCTATAAAAGAAACACAATTCCAACCCTTGCAAGGCCCTAGACTTCACGCCCAACTCCAAGAAAGAAGCAAAAAAAACATTCTCTTCTCATCTCTTCACATTGCCGAGAACATTACCCCAAATTCCCATCCCATTGCCGCAAAACCACAACCCAAAACACCATCACCATTGCCGCACAAACCACCATTGAAACACTCCCCTAAACAGCAAGCTAAACCACCGAATACACAGCCCCATATAGTCTCTACATCCACCGAAACAGCAGCCCCATACAGCCCCTAAACCACCAAAAATAGCAGCCCCATACATCCCTCTAAACCACCGCAAAACAGCAGCCCCACACAGCCCTATAACCACCGAAAATAGCAGCCCCATACAGCCCCATGATCACCGAAAAATCACCATAAAATATTAGCTAAAATCACCAAAAATAGTAACAAAAATTGCACTTTAAAACCCCTAAAAGAAACCGCAAAACAGCAGCCCCTAACCCCTTTAAAAACCACAAAATAGCCTCTAATACAGCAAAAATAGTGACTAAAAAAACAGCAGCAAAACAGCAGTAAAACGGAGTGAAAACAGTAGCATGAGCAGCGAAACAGCGAGGAAAGACGTGGACCAGTGAACCAGAAAAGTTACGGAGTGTTAGCCCTTCTGACGGCCTTGTAACGCGTTTCTGAGAGTCGACATAAAAGGTTAGACCTGATGGAACTTTTCCTTATTTATTTTTCATTTATATTTTGATTGTTTCTTGAATTTTCTTTGTATGAGAGTCGTTGATTGATGTGTGTTGTGGCCCTTGAATGAATGGAAAATGTGTCGTCTCTTGTGGTATATAGGATGGAAACCCATACGTAAATTTTGTAGCCGAATCCGAATGGACGGTAGTGCGGTCTTTACTTGGGATACAACTCCACGTACCACTCGAGCAAACGGCACATATTTCGATTTATTTTGTCTTGTTCATTTATTATCCGTTATTTAATTTCTGCATGTTATTTGTTTGTGTAATGATGAGATAAAGCGCATGGGCTTAGTAAGTTGGATTAAAGGTACTCCATTTCGAGGGGTTAAAATCCTTTACCATGATGTTTTGCCGCGCCGGATGATGTATATTCGGTTGAATATAAGATGTGTTCAATCGGGTATACAAAGTCCGATATTGTTGTCTTTATTTTTTATATGCATTATGTTATTAGCGCATGGGCTTAGTAAGTTGGATTAAAGGTCCTCCATGTCAAGGGGTTAAAATCCTTTACCACGATGCTTTGCCGCGCCGGATGATGTATATTCGATCGAATGTAAGATGTGTTCAATCAGGTATACGAAGTCCGATATTGTTGTCTTTATTTTTATATGCATTATGTTATTAGCGCATAGGCTTCGTAAGTTGGATTGAAGGTCCTCCATGTCTAGGGGTTAAAAGCCTTTACCATGATGTTTTGTCGTGCCAGATAATGTATATTCGGTTGAATGTAAGACGTGTCCAGTCGGGGATACAAAGTCCAATATTGTTGTCTTTACTTTTATATGCGTTATGATATAATGTGCTTGGGCTTAGTAAGTTGGATTAAAGGTCCTCTATTTGGAGGGATAAAAAGTGCATTCGATTGAATGTGAGATACGTTCAATCAGACACTTGAAGTCCTATATAGATGTGGGCAAATGTCGCATCCCTTTTCTTTCACTTCTATTATTTATCTTTCAAATCGCATCATGGCACATTTATTTTGATGTACAATTGCCTCTTTGGTTATTTCTTTGCATTATATACCTAATTGTTTCTCTTTATTACGTATGATTGTGCAACTGCCATTTGTTTGCATTTCCGTGTCCATGAATGTAATGTGCTTATGACATTGTATGCTTGCCGTATTTCAATTTATTTTTATGCATGAAAATTCGGACATTTATTATATGCAAATAAGTTGTATGCAAATTTGGACATATATTGTATACAATTAGATTGTATGCAAATTTGGACATAGATTGTATGCAAATAGGTTGTATGCAAATTTGGACATAGATTATATGCAAATAGGTTGTATGCAAATATGAAAATGTGTTACATGTGAACTTAGATGAACTTTTGATTTATGCGTGCGAACTTAGAAATAGTATACCCTTAGGAATATATGTTGCTAGACTCGATTAAATTATTGCACAAATCATTTTATTACAAGTGGCATAAGTAAGGGACCATTCCGAACCCAACGGTTTGAGGTCTTCCCTTGCGAGGGGTGAGTGCGGTCTTAAATCATTTTCTCGGTTCACACCGGGTGGTGACTCATTTATTCTCCGGTTTAGTCCCCCACGGGCTACTCCGTACTCCCAACCGGGCCGCAAGCCCGGAACAGCATGCGTCGCCCAGTTTCTTTGTCCCACAGTCTGGCGACTCCACTGGGGATAGAGAATCGGCCCCGAAATAATGTCTTGTAATGTTTGTGATTTGTGCTTTAAGTTAACCGTGTCTATTGTGGGTTGAGATGGTTTAATCAAAGGCATTATTAAGGCTAGGTGATGGTTTGGTGTCTTCATTCATTCACTACCTTTCTATAAGGAAAAGCTGTGAAGGCACCTAGATAATTATTTACTCGTAGCTTACTGTGATGGACTAATTTGGAGGACTCGTTGTTTATTCCTATCACCAAGCGATAAGAGCCTAAGATTCTTGGGTATTTAAGAGAGTTCGCTCCACCCTCCCTCTGGGGAATCTACAACGGGAAATCTATTTGACAGTCAGTCACACACCATAACTCGTTGGCACATACCTTAAGGTATAAAAAAAGGTGCGCTCATTTGGTCGTTTGAACCTTTGAGTGTGGAGTCCTAGTTGTGGGAAATCCTTCGTCAGTGAGAACCTTTCTCCGCACTCCCGTAAACCCGCATGTGAACATTAGTCGCAAAACTAGTAGAAATTATTTGTTCTATGCTTATGTTTTGGGCCGTCGTCATTTGAATCCAGTTGGACTTTTTGTCAAGAGATATGAACTCGTTGGGCCATTTAAACTGGGACGAGTTCGTGTCCTTTGATAATTGGGCCAAAAGCTTCTAAAATGCCGATGGGCCATTTTGTGTGTGGGTCTCTCATCATTTGGAGTTGTTTAGCTGCGCTGTTACAAAGTGTAAACCTGTTGGGCCTTTTCAACTGGGACAAGTTTGCACCGCGCAATAGCGTGATTGAACGCTTTAAAATGATAATGGGCCAACTAGTATGAAATTTTTTATGGGCTTATATATTACATGCATTGGACGCATACATGCTGACTGAGAATTTTAAAGAAATATCATAGATTCCTGTTGGGTTAGGGAAGACTCACTAAGAGGCCAATAACAAATATGAGTGGATCAGAAAATGAGGTATCTCGCATGGATCAACTGGAGAATGGTCTCACAAACATTACTGAACAGTTACAAACCTTGGCTACTGTTGTGGCTAGTATGGCTGTGCCCCGTGCTGGGGGAAATTCTGAGAATGTGAGGCGTGAGGAGCCTCCAAATGGGTTGGGGGATGAAATCCCCACTTTTGATGATGATATGGCCGAGGATGCCGCAGGAGAATAGCCGGGTCTCGGACTGAATTACAGAAACTCCGTGATCAGATAGAATCAGTTTCCCGCAAGATGAGGGGTAAACATGAAGACTTGTTGGACTATGAGGCGGTGACCTTTGAGGAGCAGCTACCGGCTCATTTTAAAATGCCCGACATAGCCAAATTCAATGGGAACGGGGACCCGAGGGTCCATCTCCGGCAATATGTCTCGATTATGAGTTCAGTGGGCCTGTCACAGCGCCAAGTTCAGAAGATGTTTGGGATGTCGCTTGAGGGGGCACCCGTACTGTGGTACAATAGCATTGAAAGAAAGGTTAAGGAAGATTGGAGAGCATTGGCAGATGCTTTTCTAAAGCAGTATGTTACAGATTTGGAGATTGACTTGTCACTCCGTGACTTGGAGAATACCAAGCAGAAGTCGGAGGAAAGTTTCAAAGAGTATGTAGATCGCTGGAGGAGCCATCTTCTGAAAATGCAGACTCGTCCTTCGGAGAAGGACCAGATCAAAATGATCATCAAGGGCACCAAGCCCTCTATTTATGGTAAGCTGAGGAGGATGACTTCAGTGATTGGTGATTTTCGACAGTTGAGGGAGACTGTCATGGGAGGAAGTCGAGAATCGGAAGTTTTATGGCCAAAATAGAAGGACTTTCGGGGGGCCCTCTGAGACCAAGCCCACTACGGCTGAGGTTGCTACTGTCAGAAACAGGCGATTCTCCGATCTTGGTAGACCTTTCTCAAAGGTGTTTGAAAATTTGAAGATGCAAGGACTGTATGTTTCTAATTAGGTCCCAAGATCATCGAACAAGCATGAATAATGTGTGAAAACAAATCGAAGAAGTTGCGGAATACTCACAACGATCGGTTGAGACGATTTGGTGAAGAACAAAATTGATTTTCACCTCCAAAAACGCCACTGCCGTAACCAGTCCACTGCCCACTGTTTTTCAGTTTTGGTTCACTTTTTGAGCTTCGAATCTTCGTCGTTTGATTCCCGGCTCGTGGGTGAGTTTCCCTAACACCTTCGTATGCCTCTAAGGAGTGTGCTAGCACTTGGATTTTGCCACAAAATCCTCAAAATTGCTTCCCATTTTCGGCCAAAACAGAAGCAGTTCACAGCCCCTTGGGCGTGAACTTCATAGAGAGAAAGAGAGAAAAGATGAAGAAGAAATGTGTTGGTAAGTTGGTAAAAACAATTTCCAAAATTGTTTAAAAATAAATGGTAAATGCTTTCCAACAACCATCACTATTCCACCAACTCATGTCACTCAAAGTGTCAAGTTGATTTTCAATCAATCAATCACATCAATCAATCAAATGTCACATCACTCAAAGTGACGTTTGATTTGACGCTTGATGCGACTAATGATTTGACGCTTGATGTGACTTGCGTGCCGCACTCGAATTCGAAATGCGAATGCGCTCGCAATCACTCTCGGGCTCGGGTTCACTAATTCCTAATTAGCGAATTTTCCATCGCGTCGTAATTAAATGATTACGCCTAGCGAAATCACTATTCACATCGCTAACGAATTAATTCTAAATTAATTCGTTCGCCCGAATTAAAATCCAATTTTAATTCCTCGTCGAAATCCAATTTCGTTTAATATATCGAATATATTAATTTACTCGATTAATTCTAAATTAATCGTTCTCTCTCTTTAGACGATATTTTATCCCAGATAAAATATCTCCGTAATTAATCCCAGATTAATTTTCTCTCTCATTGAATTAATCCCAGATTAATTAAAGTGCGAGTCATACATCATTGGTGAATCATTGGGAAGCGACCCATGAGATCCCCAGATATGTTGGCAGTAAATACGGTTGTCAGACTATCCGAACACGTAAGTACCTCGTACTACGTTTATACCGATTTACAAGACAAGGTTGGCTTCTAGCAAAGCGCCATGCCTACCCAATTGTCCGGAAACATTCTTACAGGAATAAAGGATCTGTATTAGGCGTAGTATACATCGTATATTGTATTTTGATCCAGTATCGGATGGTCACGTGCTAGGCCTGGGGCTGGAGTTGTGTCTGCCCCGTACGAAGCACATGTCGGATGTCTGGTAACTAGTCTCTATAATCGGATATACATGACCTAGTCATAATATCCTAATGGTTGCGCAGCACTTTAGAGCACTAATACCGTATCCTATGTGACATCATCTCCATTATGACTGGAGTGATACTTCCGTCTTGACATCACACCCAATACTCTACGATTCTCAATATACACAGCATTGGCGTACACAGAACCGGTTAAAGCCCTTGACGACCTCAACTAGAGTATATCGATTGTCGTAAGTATTAGCGGTGCAAGTCTCAGGTTAAGACCAAATACACCTACCCTGATGTCGGACTCCCATAGACACACAGTCATACTACCAATGGGATTCCGAGGGGGTCTATCCAGAGCGAAGCTGTTTCCCGTACCATCGGTGAAACACAACCTCCTACTACACTTGCATGAGTATCCTATACCCAAATATATGAGAACTATGCCGTTGTGCCCTCACAAACGCGCACAAGTGCAATACTAGTCTTTTACGTATTTATCGATGTCCAATCTCGATAATACTCTGACTAGGGATATTTAATGATTTATCCTTCGTGGATTGATACTGTCTCATATCATTCTCCGTCCAGGAACAAATCATAAGGACCTCTCATCATTTATACATCTAATGTGATCTAATCACAAATGATAAGAGTGCAATCTCCTTTGTCACATAGTTAATTTATACAACAACACCATGATCTGTACAAATAGTGACGCTATGGGTCATAATTGTCCAACAATCTCCCACTTGGCCTATAGCCAGTCACTCGAGTTTCTGACACCCGAACTATGTACGGTTGGCTCAAATTGCTGAGGAAAGGTTTTCGTCAGCGGATTTGTATGATAATTGTCTGATGCGATTTATACGATCATCACATCGCCACGATGTATGATCCGAACGAATCAGATGAACAGTCGAAGTCTATATCTGGATCGTTGATGAGACCATTAATTCTTTATCCTGTGCTGACGCCTAGCTCAGCCGCTAACAGAACTATATCTAATCTAATTAGATTTATTATCGACCCAAATGGATTCTATTGCTGCCTCAGCTGCTGTAATTAACCCGCATTTGTTGTTTATTAGGTAACAGTATCTAGCTTGGAAGATTTCCAGCTTACTGTACCGTTATCCAAACTGTATAGTACCGTTTGCGACTTTTAGTCATCTTTATCGGTTATAGGAAACTTGCTACAGTGATCCCAGTCACTTCAAGTTCTCCTTCTCCATTGACTAAGATAGCATCCTTAGTTCTCTAAGATACTAAGTATGTTCTTAACTTCAATCCAGTGACTATCACTCGGATTTACCTGATTGTGAATCTATATGCTTAAAGCGTATGAGACACCAGGTCGCGTACATTTTTAAATGTACAATTTCTCAGAGAGTGTTAACAACTTTAAATCTATCACAGTAGATCTTTATTCCTAGAATAAAGGTTGTTACTCCCAAGAATTCTACGGAGAATTTCTATGAAAGCCAAGCTTTCACCGATTGTTTTATGGGAATATCATTTCCAAGAAATGAATATATATTATCATTATTTTATACAGGACAGCCACTGTCAGTGCGCTCCCACTAACCCTCTTATATACACAAGAATCTATTTCGTTTTAAATAAAAACATATATCATTATGATTACATCAAAACGATGATTCCAAGAACCTAATGCTTGCTTCAATCCAAACATGGATCGAATTGCCCGCAAACCTTGTTTGTTGGTTTTAGTACGACAAAATCGTCAGGATGTTATAAACATCCTCCAAAAGGTTTCCTTTTAAGGAAAGCGATTTTGATCTTTAACTGACACATTTCATAAATGAAATGTGCAGCTTCAGCAAGCATTATCCAAATGGATTTACCGTGGCAACAGGTAAAAGGTTGAACCGTAATCAACACAATGTTGATAACGATACATTTCCGCTACAAACCTAGCTTTGTACGTTGGTATGTTGCCTTCCATGTATGTCTTCCTTGAAGACTTATTCAGTACCAATAGGCACGATGTCTTGCGGTACAACAACTAGTATCCAATCATAGTTGTTATACATGGAATCGATTTCGGACTCATGACACTTTGTCATAATAGGGAGTCGATACCTGGTATCACTTCCTCAAACGTAGTCGGTTTGTATATCTCAAAAGATAGACATCTTTACGAGGTGAGATCAGAAACCCATGCCCCAGGTTGTTTTCTGATTCTCTCTGATCTACGCGGTTCTTGTGTATTCGAAGATTAATGGTATAGTTTCATCCTTGATAAACTATTTGTGTTCCATTAAGGACTTCGTGCCTTGAAAAGTATCACTCCGATTTATATCGAGTTATACTATCCTCCCACTGTCCACTGCATATCGGTATTCCTCTAAGGAAAACCGCTTGGCGAGCAACAATCACATTGTTCTCATGTGAGATGTATAAGTACTATACTTATGGTTTTCCCTAGGATAACCTATATTTGGCACTTATCCTATTTGGGTTCTGGTTTGGTATCATCCAAACGTATGCCTTGCATTCCCAAATTTTCAGGAGTGTGAAACCCTGTTTCTTTCCCGTTCATATCCAATATGAATTCTATCAAACAGATTTTATGGAACCTTATTCTAAATAAGTTTTGCACTGTTAATGCATATCCGTTGAAGGAAAAAGGTAGCTCAGAGCGACTCATGATAAACCTTATCATGTCCAACAAAATCTGGTTTCTCCGTTCGGACACACCGTCAATGGACGTGTTCCGGGAGGAGTCCTCATTTGAAAGAATACTATACCCTTTCAAGTATTTGTGAAACGTATAGCTTAAGTATTTTCCATTACGGTCTTACCGTGACGGTATAATACAATAGCCGATCTTTCTGTCTATTTCGTGTCGAAACTTTAAAAGTTTCCGATTTGTGTTCTTCAAAAGAAACACATAACCATAACGAGATGTTACATCCGTTAATGATCACGAAACATTCATATCCACTTCTAGCCTAGCTAGATATGGGCCCACTCAATTCACCATGAATTAGGGCTAACAGATCGGTGGCACTTTCACTATTACCAAGTAAATAGTGTTTTAGGTACTTTACCTAATAAACTAGATTCATAGACTTTATTTGAATAGTCAAATCAGTCCTAGTACCCACCCTTCAAAAGTGTGGATATACGAGTCTTGCTTAATTGTGTCCCAGACAACAATGCCACAAATAAGTCTATTCTGATCAAATCAGTATGAGCTATTAGTTTGTCATATCATATGTTCGAGATTTTATTTATATTCAAAATATAAATACTGTTATTCACATCTAATGTGTTTATCTCAATGTCATCTTTATATAATGAAACACTTCAGTGTTATAGAATATAAAGGTTTATCCGCAACGGATTAAACACTGATATGGAGATAATGTTCCTAGTCAAACTAGTTACATTATAACAGTTCCCTAATATAGGTACACACCCAAAGGGTAGTTCCTAAACTTAGGTATCTACGGTCGAAACAGCGACTTTCGTCCCGTTTCCGATTTGCAGATGAATCTGAGCTTGAAGTCAGTATCATACTCACAGCAGATTCTGAACATCAATACATATATTTTATGTACCACACTAAGTATTTAAAATCCAATTTTAATACTAGTTGTCAAAATAATTTTGACAAACACTTTGGGATATGTCTTTTATCTAAACGGCAATCACTTTGGGATATGTCTTTTATCTTCCCAGAAGATCATAATGATTTTTCCTTTACCCTTTTATATATTTCAGAAGCCTTTGGCCAAGCCTTTGGTTTCTAGAATATCAAAGTAAGGTGCACCTTGCGCTACTTGCCTAATTGCAAAGTTTGACTTTATCTCCTCGAGAATAGTCATTAACTCTCCAAGAATTATTAATTTCAATTTAATACTTCTTAAATCTAAACATAGATTTATGACTAGTATGTCAGATTAAGCACTAAAGTCATATCGCATAAATCTTCCAAAGATTATGCTATATTATTTGCTAAATTCTGGGCTTAGGCATAATATGTTATTTTATCAAATAAAGTAACTTATTATTTATTTCCAGGGCCATCCCGAAATTTAATTTCCAATTTGAAAATTTAAACCATTTTAAATATTATCATCCAATACTATATTTTAAATGTCCAATCTTTCAATGTTATTTTGATTTCAATAGTCCAACTATTTAATCAATTATTTCGGGTACTATTTATTATAATGATTACAATAGTCGAACTATTTAATCAACTATAATATTAATTCAATTATATTGATTACTATAATCCAATTATAAAATCAACTATTTTTTTGAATTTTTTTAATATAGTCCAACTATATTAAATTAAAATAACATTAAATATTAGTCCAACTAATACTTTTAATTTATTTGACGAGTGATATTTGTTTGAGCGCGTATGGCGAGTAATTGAACGAATATTGCAAATTCAATTCTTGCCTCCCATTATTTTTCGGCTAGCCTCTAACCTTCTGTCGAGTACTCGGGAAACTGCGTTTCCTAGTGGGGTAGGATCCCGTTAAATATCACACAATCTTGACTTTGGCCAACAAATTGTATGATAATTAACTAGGTAGATCTCTAACACCACAAGAAAAAAGGCTTTTACTGATACTAAATTAGTGTCAGTAAAGGGTTTTACTAACACTATATAAATGTGTCAGTGTTGCCGCAGCCAGAAATCACTGACACTAGTTTCTAGTGTCAGTGATTCTTAGTGTCAGTAAACGTTAATACTGTAGTATCAGAAAATTATTGACACTATGGTATCAGTAATCTCTCACACTATTTTAGTGTCAGTAAATTATTGACACTATATCATCAGTATTTAGTGATACTATAGTGTCAGTAAATTTTGTTACTGCAGTATCAGTATATCGCATATATTTGATTTTTAGTGTCAGTAATTATTGTTACTATAGTATCAATATCCGTCAATATCTTTTAAAATTTAAAAATCGTATTATTTCACAATTATATTTCTTATTTTTTGTAATTAATTAATTATAATATATATATATATATATATATATATACCAACTCAATGAAATAAAAAACTAAAAAATTACATTTATATAAAATTCGCAATATAATAGATTAATCGTATTAATCAATTCAACAGTATCACATGATGAATACAAAAACTCCATAGACAATCTTTAAATTAACATATATATATTTCAAAAACTACTCTTAAAGTCCCATCAAAATGTCATGCCCCCACCAAAATTCATGATACTTGTTGAGAAGCCTGCAACAA
Organism: Zanthoxylum bungeanum; assembly: GCA_019454045.1. NCBI lineage: Eukaryota > Viridiplantae > Streptophyta > Magnoliopsida > Sapindales > Rutaceae > Zanthoxylum > Zanthoxylum bungeanum. The sequence continues at coordinate 28,775 of SKCR01052761.1, forward strand.
TCCCCCAACAATATGATATCTGGCACAAAATCTGAAATTATAAACCAAATGTTAAGAATTAGATGGACTTCCAAAAAAAATCGATATCTTCATAAATAAAAACATTAAATACATCCAAATAAAAATACAAAATATAACCCTAATCTAATTTTTGTCACATAAAGCACTTATTGACAATAACCATACCAACAACCTAAGAGCATGCATATAAAAAACCAAATGGCATCCATAATAACAAGTTGTATCTTTCATACCGCTACATAATCACCAAAACAAGAAATCAATAACACACACACACACACACACACACACACACACACACACACACATATATATATATATATAGACGGACATAAAACTGAAATAAAAGGATCTCATGAACCAGATGAAGTTATCAGATGACATGATCTAATACTGTTTCCAAATGCAGGAAGCAAATCAAGATGACAAGATAGTTGTTCATTATGGAATTCCTGGAAACTAAAAGTTCAAAGCTCAAAATGTACTAGAATGTAACATTCCAGGTAATTGCCATAAAAATAGATGAGATAAACATGTTAGATCTCAATATATCAAAAACTGCTTCCATAGCATTCATGCTGCACCTCAAAGCACATCAGATGACAGGTGCCATATCCCCCAAAGGTTTCAACAAGTATCAATCAGTACATGGCAAAACTTCATCAGGTAAAAAACTTTCTCCAAGTTCATGTCTGACATAGAGAACATCGAGACACTGTTAATAGAATATTTTACATCATGATTGTTTTAACTTTCAAGTCTCAAAGCAATCTTACCCACTAGCAAAACTCACAAATAAAACAAATTAACCCACCAAATTAAACCCATCAGGGCATAAAACTGAAATAAAAGATATGATTCATATGGCTTTCACTGAAGTAAAAATTCTGGGGAAAAAATTCTAAGCTAAAAGTAGAAACAAGAATGTATTAATTTACAGAAAAGAGAAATACCATACTACTTCATTAACTCAACGAACAATAGCTATGTTGTCTTTGCCATTTGTATTCTGCAAGAATAGAAGATTTCCCAATATGTCATGAATTAAAGTGAAAAAATAGGAAGTAATAATCACCTCTGTAAAACATGTCCTTGTAATTACCTCTTCATTATACTGTGTGATTATATGTGCAACATATATTGCCCAATCATCACGGAGTTGCGTTATATCTTCCAGAGTGTACTCATTAATCCCCTTGAACTTTAAAATATTTATAAGTTAGAATTTTAAACAGTAAGATATCTTAATTGACTAGTGATAAAACTTAACTATTGTTAACTTACATTGTCTTTTAGAATGTTCACATTTGTTACAATTTGCTGCATGTATTTCATCACATAATAACCGCATTCAAAACTTCCAGGCTGCATTGGACACTATAAAAAAGAATTATCATATCAATATTAGTTCATTTAGACATATTCTAAATATTCTCATTGTTGCATATCACAAAAATATATATATATATCATAACTTTGTACCTTCACATATACCCAAGTCACACTACCACTCTTATTATTAGAATGTAAAGATTGATACACGCTAATTCCCCTACAAAAAATTATAATTGGATATCATATAAATAATGCAACAATAAACCCAATGTTAAAATAAAGAGAAAACAACTATAACTTAACTGATTAACAATTTGCATCAACTCATCAGTAGGATTATTCCCCTTAGGATCCAGATAATATATCGTGCGTCGTACTATGTCAATTGCAAGAAGCACCCACTGAAAGCTAAATAAGAAAGAAAGGGTAATAAAAATCTGGATTACATAACTTGAAATTGAATGAAACAAGTTTTCAATTCTCTTAGGATTAAATAAGAAAGATTGCCGTCTTCAATTCTCTTATTTGCATGCCAAATCAAGTTTTCAGCTGTCTGTGGTGAATGAAACATTCTTTTGAACCTAGGAATAATTGGAAAATACCATAACACCTTCCCAGGAACCCATTTTCTCAATTGTTTGGAACCATCATTTTTTCTTTTCCACCTAGATTGTCCACAAATTGGGCATTCAATAAGATTTACAAACTTATTCCTGTAAAGAATGCAATCATTTGGACATGCATGTATTTTATCATAATCTAAGCCCAACACTGTCATTGGTTGAGCACTTGAAATCTCAAGACTTGATAGTACCTAAGATAAGAGAGAAAATGACGCAAATAAAGTCAATTCTACAAAATATGAGCCAAGACCATGCAAGTGAAATAATAGGCAGCATTCATGATATCCAAGTGGACCACAACTCCATAAAGCCTGTATATAGGCAGCTTATCACTTATCCCAGTCATATATGGTGCCAAGTCCAGTATTTTTAGGAACTTAATGGATTTATTAAGCTTTCCAAATTTACCCAACTGCATGATGAAGAAAATTAATGAGAAATTGTTAACCGCACAACGTAAACTATCACGCTCGACTGAAAAGTACCTAAATTTCTTTAACGCAATCGTAAGGATATTGGGAGCATCAATTATTGTCAATTTCTTCTTTGCTTTCTCATAAGATTTGCATCTGATTCAAGATAATGATAACAAAGCAAGTAACTTGGCTTTAAACTCTAAATAAAATAGAAAATTTAATGCAAGAATCACTTATGTGCAAACAGAAATACTAGCAACCTTCCAAAAACCCTAAGAGAATATACAGAACTCGGGGGTCTGGGCAAGTGCCTCAAACCAAACTTCTAGCAGACAATTCTCAGTAATTCACTTATTATATAGACTCAAAACCATGAGAGAATATTAAATCCTAGCTCTAGATGAAGAAAATCACAACAGGACATTCAATTTTTACCAAAATACAACTTGTAAATCTAAGTTTTGCTTTAAAAATGATTCATTTTCCAACAATCAATTATAGCATATGCATAAAGAATTTAAACCTTTTTTTTAAACAATGGAGTGCTGGACATGAAATAGAGCAAAATCTGAAAGAAACTTCATCAAAACTAGCATCTTCAGGCCATGACAGAACAAGATAGCTTAGTAAGCTTTTAGTAGCATATTAGTTTTTAGTAGAAGCGAGGCGTCATCAAACATCTCAAATAGCCAAATTTAATCAGCAAGTCATTCCAACAAAATTCGACAATGTTCATAATCTAGGAAGGGAAAAAATAATCATATTTTCCATTGTCCTAGACAGTGTAAAATCTGACCAAAGTGTAGAACTGCATAATGAAAAATTCTTTATGGCATAACTAAAAAAACTCAATCAGTGAACTTTAACTCAAATCATATCATTCAATTAAACAAGAAGTCTATGAGTCTATCATCATACTCTACCCATACAATAGTCTGCTCAAACAGAAAGTGCAAATTATAGCTTGAGTATTGATGATAAAGTGCATGTTATATCTTGAGTATTAATTATAAAGCCAAATGCTGCTCTCACAAGCGCTTTCCAAACATAAATAACCTGACTAACCTGCCACATTTGTACTTATTTTCATTATCCAGGATCTCAGTTCCTGTATAACGTCAAGAGCCTCTTCCAGGGTTCCTATAACCCCTTCTATCTCAACTGTAAGATCCATCATCCTTTCCTGCTGCTCAGACTTGCCTTGGCATTTTGTGCATTGTATCTGCAAATAACAGTAAGAAAGTACATGCCTCATTTATTGTACAATATAGAATTTATAATACAAAAGGAAAAAAGATATTACAACTTGAAATCGGAATAAGGAACATCAATTACTTGTTAAAATTATGGACACAATCATTGATCGCGTATGCTTCCACCAGAATTGACCAAAGCATCAACTTCAGCTTGCTTATTCCTCTCTGATCGCTCTCTTTGTTGCCTGATCAGTGTTTCTCTCGAAAATCTTGAGGTATGTAGGTCATGACTGCATATATAGTCAAATAAGATCATTATTACAGGAATCATTTCTAACAGCACTAAGATCATCTTCAACACCATATCCCTAAAAATGAGCGAACTCTCTTCAGTGGGCACATTGAGAGCAAACTGCAATCTCCTTTTCACAGTATGAGCATTGTCACTGGCGATCTAACTCCATCCCCAAGAAGACGCCAAGCTCCGAACCAGATACTAATTTATACTTGATTACAGAAAATAATAATCCCAAAACAATTATCAATTGAATGACTCAAAAACCAATCCCAACCCACAACTCTATAAAACCAAACCATCAGACACAAATGAAAGCAGAGAAATAAACTTAACACTCAATGCTGCATCAATTTCAAGCGGCTATGAGGAGTCAAAATCTGAAATAGAAAACAAAAATTTGAAGAATAATAAGAAAATATGGGTAAAACGAATTTGCCTTGAATAGAATTAGCTCCAACAGAACTCGTATTTGAAGCTTCCTTTCACTAATTTCATCCTTCAATTTCTGCATGTGCTCCTACATCAACCATAACCACCATTAAATTTCACTCATTATCCGCAAGAAATTTATTCAATGTCTTCATTATTGAAGAAGATGACATAGCAGCTCACTATAAGTTGCGAATAGTGCAAAAAAAAAAACAGCAGTTCATAGAGCTCCAATGAAAATCGGTGCTCCTCTCTTGATGCTATCCACAATACAAGAAAATTGAAATCAATACCCAGTTGCAAATCTCTCAACAAAATCAAAAACTCAAATTCCCACATCAAAAAATATAATCTTGCAATGGCTAAAATCAGAGTTGAAATAAGTTAGGGTTTTGTTTAGGAAAGCAGAGGCTTCAACGAGCCTATCACCGTCGATTTAAAAGTTGAAAGGGCTAGGGTTTCATTTTATGAAGAAAAAAATTAAGGATTAGTTTTAGTGGTAGGGGAAGAAGCAAATTTTTTGTTTCAATAGAAAGCCCATATCAAACAAAAATAAGCATGATTACTCACTCTATCACTTGAAGTTTGCTTGGCTATGGCTGAAATGAACGAAAGAGAGGGATGATGAAGCTATGAACGAAAGAGAGGGATGGTGAAGCTGTGAAGTGGCGCGATTTGTAAATGAAGTGGCGCGATTTGTACAAATTTAGCACATTTTTAGTGGCGATATTAAAATTCGCCACTATAGGCAGATTTTTTAGCGACAAATTCTAATTTCGCCACTAAAAGTGTATATTTAGTGGCGAAATTATATTTCGCCACTAAAAGTCTACATTTAGTGGCGAAATTGAATTTTGCCACTAAATGTAGACTTTTAGTGGCGAAATTTATTTCCCCACTAAATTTTCGTCACTAAAAGTCAGTTTTCTTGTAGTGAAATACATATATATTTTTATAAACCGCGGTTTAAGAACAAAAGTCACGATTTGGCCCAGTGGTAAAGCCTTACAATAAAAAAAAAATTTATATCAATGGTTACAATTTCGAGTCCCAGCAGACTTAAGGAAATAATTTTTTTTTTTTAATTTTTTTACTGATACTAAGGTATCATTAATTACTGACACTAAATTTACTGATACTCTAGTGTCAGTAATATATGCGAAAAATGTCACTTCCGCGAGGTGTTGGTTCGACTCCAGACGACTACGTTGATACCATAGTGTCAGTAATTATTGATATTTAAATGAAAAACGCGGAAATAGGCCCATTTACACGTCGTTTCTGACACTTTTAGCCTAGTGTCACTAACCTTAGTGTCAGTAAAGGCCTTTTTTCTTGTAGTGTAAGATCAATTGGATCCAATCCAATTCCTAGATCCGGTAGGTGGACATCCAAGTCCGAAACATGTATCATATATATGCCTACATAACCAATATATACCCTAACCTTTTTCCTCTGAATCAACTAAGCCTTGGCTTTGGCACAACAAACTTAGTGATCCCAGTCAAGCGCGACCCATTGACCATGGAAAGCTTCGTAATCAATGTCTATGGACAAGAAGTGGTCTTGACTTTGGCCAACAAACCACAACTTGGACATGACACCAATATGGAACAAAACTCTCGTGATTCAAACACATCTTCGACGGACAAAGGGCTTGACTTTGGCCAACAACCCAATGACAATCTCGGATCTTGAGTAAGAATCACTCAATGGAAGGAAAAACGCATGATATTTGATGAGGGTTTTTCGCGTGCAAATTGGTTACCAATTTATTATCTTTGTTAAGGTCTCATCATCATACACCCTTAAACATGCATTCTAAACACATAATAAAACACATATGAAAATAAATAATAATGATATGCGGATGGATACTTAACACATTGATCCTATCTCAAATCTCTCCCTTTCTCTCTCAGCTAGCACTTGTATTACTTCTACCACCCGTACACTACACTTCTAAAGAAACCTCATTTACATTGAGGGGAATAGGTGAGAAGAGAATACAAAGAGAATAGTGATAAGGCTGGACACTCAGGTCCAATTTAATAAATCGAATTTATTACAACAATTTCCAAAATTGCCCCCACCCGAATATATTCATCCGATATACATTATTCATTCATCACAACCATGTATTCACACAAGCATGATATCAATCAATCTAATCAAATTAATTAATCTGATAATTAGTGATCATCCAATGTTCAAACAACGATTTGATTTTGTGCGAGTCAAACTCGTTTTTGCGAATAAGTACTCAAAGTACGAATTCTCGAATTAAATTAAACTACAACATTGAATCCAATTTAATATGTATTTAATACTAATTCACTATTTAATTCCAATTAAATATTACACTTTATTAATAAACCTTTTACGACTTAAATTCAAAATTTAATCGCTACGGGTCTCAAAGCCCGATTAACGTCCAACGTCAATTCAATTCAAGTCCAATGGGCTTTCAAATAATTCTTTAAGGCATGGGCTTCGGCAACCAAAGCCCAATCAAGGAGTAACCCCATAAGCCCATAAATCAATTTCGGCCCATTAGGCCCAATTAAACTTTAAAGTTCATTAAGTCGCATTTGGGCTTTATGGAAGCGGTTTTGGGCCCAATTGGATCCAATCCATTTGGCCTAAACCCAACTTTGTACAACAAAGCCCAATAAGCCCATTTACAACTTTAAAAGACTCAAATCCAATTTAAGGCCCAAATAATTAAATTACCAAATTCCAAATTTCCAATTTAATTACCTAAAGTGTTCAACATAATTAATTACCCAATTAACATTTCTAAAACATCAATTAGCCTAATTAATCATGCTCATTATCATCATCACATGTCCAACACACTTTGATGAAAAATCAAACCCATTAACATGCTTAAGTGTCTCGGCCAAGGGGAATTTCATGTCTAATTTCGAATTCAATCCAATCAAATCCAAATTAACATTAAATCATCATTCCCAAATGATTTCCAACTCATCCAATGATCAAAAATCAAAATACCAAGACATTAGGGCATAATTACATTCGGCCAACATAAGGTATTTGGGGTTTTTGTTCAATTCAAAATTAAATCCAATTCAATCTCAAATTAACATCATCCAACATCATTACAACTCATCCAATGAATCAAAATGAAAAAATTCCAAGAATTTCAAAAAAACCTAATGTATTCGGCCAAGGTAACATATTTCGGGAAATTTGATCCAATCATAATTTCATCAAATTGATCCAATCAATCTTTAATTTAACATGTATTAAGCATACTCAAACATTCAATTTATTCAAATCATGCTCAAATACAAAATACCCAATTGTAACCCTAAATATTTCATGCTTGAACCTAGGCTCTTGATGCCATTGTATGTTTCTAATTAGGTCCCCAGATCATCGAACAAGCATGAATAATGTGTGAAAACAAATCGAAGAAGTTGCGGAATACTCACATCGATCGGTTGAGACGATTTGGTGAAGAACAAAATTGATTTTCACTCCAAAACGCCACTGCAGTAACCAGTCCACTGTCCACTGTTTTCAGTTTGGTTCACTTTTTGAGCTTTGAATCTTCGTCGTTTGATTCCCGGCTCGTGGGTGAGTTTCCCTAACACCTTCGTATGCCTCTAAGGAGTGTGCTAGCACTTGGATTTTGCCACAAAAGCCTCAAAATTGTTTCCCATTTTCGGCCAAAACAGAAGCAGTTCACAGCCCCTTGGGCATGAACTTCATGGAGAGAAAGAGAGAAAAGATGAAGAAGAAATGTGTTGGTTAGTTGGTAAAAACAATTTCCAAAAATTGTTTATATATTTTCCAACAAAAATATAAAAGATTTACCAAATAAATTGTTTAAAAATAAATGGTAAATGCTTTCCAACAACCATCACTATTCCACCAACTCATGTCACTCAAAGTGTCAAGTTTCTTTTCAATCAATCAATCACATCAATCAATCAAATGTCACATAACTCAAAGTGACGTTTGATTTGACGCTTGATGCGACTAATGATTTGACGCTTGATGTGATGCACTCGAATTCGAAATGCGAATGCGCTCGCAATCACTCTCGGGCTCGGGTTCACTAATTCCTAATTAGCGAATTTTCCGTTGCGTCGTAATTAAATGATTACGCCTAGCGAAATCACTATTCACGTCGCTAACGAATTAATTCTAAATTAATTCGTTCACCCGAATTAAAATCTAATTTTATTCCGCCGCGTTGAAAATCCAATTTCGTTTAATATATCGAATATATTAATTTACTCGATTAATTCTAAATTAATCGTTCTCTCTCTTTAGACGATATTTTATCCCAGATAAAATATCTCCGTAATTAATCCCAGATTAATTTTCTCTCTCATTGAATTAATCCCAGATTAATTAAAGTGCGAGTCATACATCATTGGTGAATCATTGGGAAGCGACCCATGAGATCCCCGGATATGTTTGCAGTAAATACGGTTGTCAGACTATCCGATTACGTGAGTACCTCGTACTACGTTTATACCGATTTACAAGACAAGGTTGGCTTTTGACAAAGCGCCATGCCTACCCAATTGTCCGGAAACATTCTTACAGGAATAAAGGATCTGTATCAGGCGTAGTATACATCGTTTATTGTATTTTGATCCAGTATCGGATGGTCACATGCTAGGCCTGGGGCTGCAGTTGTGTCTGCCCCGTACGAAGCACATGTCGGATGTCTGGTAACTAGTCTCTATAATCGGATATACATGACCTAGTAATAATATCCCAATGGCTGCGTAGCACTTAAGAGCACTAATACCGTATCCTACGTGACATCATCTCCATTATGACTGGAGTGATACTTCCGTCTTGACATCACACCCAATACTCTACGATTCTCAATATACACAGCATTGGCGTACACAGAACCGGTTAAAGCCCTTGACGACCTCAACTAGAGTATATCGATTGTCGTAAGTATTAGCGGTGCAAGTCTCAGGTTAAGACCAAATACACATACCCTGATGTCGGACTCCCATAGACACACAGTCATACTACCAATGGGATTCCGATGGGGTCTATCCAGAGCGAAGCTGTTTCCCGTACCATCGGTGAAACACAACCTCCTACTACACTTGCATGAGTATCCTATACCCAAATATATGAGAACTATGTCGTTGTGCCCTCACAAACACGCACAAGTGCAATACTAGTCTTTTACGTATTTATCGATGTCCAATCTCGATAATACTCTTACTAGGGATATTTAATGATTTATCCTTCGTGGACTAATATTGTCTCATATCATTCTCCGTCCATGAACAAATCATAGGGACCTCTCATCATTTATACATCTGAGGTGATCTAATCACAAATGATAAGAGTGTAATCTCATTTGTCACATAGTTAATTTATACAACAACACCATGATCTGTACAAATAGTGACGCTATGGGTCATAATTGTCCAACAAGGACTTCTAAAACCTTTGGAACCTAGGCCATTCCCAAATCCTGTGCCACCGCACATGAACCTAAACCAGTATTGTTACTTCCATCACAAAAAAGGCCATGACACCGACAACTGTACTCGCCTTGGTCATGAGGTCCAAAACCTCATTGACTCCTATAAAATACCCAATCCAGAAAAAGAACAACCTAACACATACAGAAATCCCTTGCCTACTTACCACTCCATTCCACCACCCACCTACATGATCAACTCCGGCCTACCTGAAACCTTTGTCCTCCAAACTTTCAACCACCAGGCTTCTTGCATTGAGATAAGGGATAACAGTAGTAAAAAACCATAGGTCGAGGAAGAAGGCGATACTGCGAATGATGAAGTTGTTCTCCCTAGCTTATTTGATCCAACATTTTTAATAAAGACATTGGTTTTGTCTACTTGTTCGAACCTTTTTTTATGATAATAAAGGCGTTCATTTCGTTTACTTGCCTGAGTCTCGTCTTTTCAACCTGTAACATTAGTATATTTGACAAAAACATTCAACCATGGCACTATGATACTCAGCGATGTTTAGAACACAGGGAGTCCTCCGAAGAAACAAGCAGAAAAGACATGATATCCATTCAGAAATTAGGAAATGGGGCAGTGAGACTGTCAGACTTATAAGGAAATGAGTTCACCGAGCCGATCCATGTGGGTAGATTGAAAACAGTATTTTCCCTAAAGAAGAGAAGAATGGTCATCAAGGGAATTGGCGGAAGACCTAACCCAACGGGATGGGAAACTCATTCACGCATGCATGCATACACGTAACATATTTTGCATTCCTTTTTGTGTTTGTTTTGTTTTCACAGTTTTTGAAGAAGAAAGAGAGAAAGCGGCAAATGAAAGCCAATTAGAAGCATCAATATAACATCAGCGGTTTTGGGACGAGTCTCAGGGTTGAGGCCCATATCAATATCGGTCTAGGGGCGAGGCCCACCTCAGTACCAGTTCAGGGCTGAGGCCCACATCAGTATCAGCTTAGGGGCGAGGCCCACATCAGCATCAGTTTAGGGGGCCCCAAATCCGCATCAACTTGGGGGCGAGGCCCATATCAGTATCAGTTTGGGGATGAGTCACAGGGCCGAGGCCCACATCAGTTTCAGTTCGGGAATGAGGCCCAGGGAATAAAGCCCACATTCAGTACATTTCAGGAATAAAGCCCACATTCAATACAGTTCGGGAATAAAGCCTACATTCAACACAGTTCGGGAATAAGGCCCAGGGAATAAAGCCCACATTCAGTACAGTTCGGGAATAAAGCCCACATTCAGTACAGTTCGGGAATAAAGCCCATATTCAACACAGTTCGGGAATAAGACCCAGGCAATAAAGCCCACATTCAGTACAGTTCGGGAATAAAGCCCACATTCAGTACAGTTCGGGAATAAAGCCCACATTCAGTATAGTTCGGGAACAAAGCCTAAGTGAATAAAGCCCACTTTCAACACATTTCGGGAATAAGGCCCAGAGAATAAAGCCCACATTCAGTACAGTTCGGGAATAAAGCCCACATTCAGTACAGTTCGGGAATAAAGCCCACATTCAGCACAGTTCGGGAACAAAGCCTAGAGGAATAGAGCCCACTTTCAACACAGTTCGGGAACAATGCCCAGGGGAATAACGCCCTATCTTGAAACGGTTCGAGAACAAGGCCCAGGGAATAAAGCCCACATTCAGTACAGTTAGGGAATAAGGCCCACAATTAACATAGTTCGGGAATAAAGCCTAGGGGAATAAAGCCCTATCTTGACACAGTTCGGGAGCAAAGCCCAGGGAATAAAGCCCACTTTCAAAACAGTTCGGGAATAAAGCCTAGGGGAATAAAGCCTTATCTTGACACAGTTCGGGAGCAAAGGCCAGGGGAATAAAGCCCATTTTCAAAACAGTTCGGGAACAAAGCCCAGAGGAATAAAGCCCTATCTTGACACAGTTCGGGAATAAAGACCAATGGAATAAAGCCCTCTCTCAGCACAGTTCGGGAACAAAGCCAATATTTAATACAATTTAGGAACAAAGCCCAAAGGTCAAAGCATCTCAGGATAACAAGTAAGTTAAGCAAAAGCTGGCGAGCCAGATAAGTAAAAAGGCATGCATAACTTTGATAGGATTGTCATTGTCACACACTGCACAAGTCCCATCAATGTGGGGGCGACTGTAGGCACTGCATTTTTTCATATAATTCCTTATGATGAGTCTCATTTGGAGGCATTACCTTTTAAATCGAGGAAGTCGCGGTAAACAGACGTCGGAAGGGAATCGGTATTTCGTTAGATTTTATTCGCTTGTTTAGCTTCGGGCTCACTTGTTGGACCTCTGTTTTAAAGCACCTTTAGCCCAAGAAACCTCGCAAACCACTTAACTTTAGCCCAAAAAAACCTCTGCAAGCCCACACACCACTAAACCCACCAACCAAAGCCAACCAAACCCACCAACCAAAGGCCACACGCCCAACGAAGGCCCACACACGCCCAAGCCCATAAAAGACATCCAAAAATACTAAAATGCATATTTAACACATGGTGAAATTAAAACAAATCTAAAAAATCACATACCAAATTAAAATGAATCAAAATAAAACAAATAAAATCTAATAATTGCATGCCTAATTAAGATAAATCAAATTTATTAACTCCCTAATTAAACCAAATCTTGTCTCCAATCAAATAATAGGTTTTCATTGTATGACACTAATTGGTCTCCTTCTTATTCAAGCACATGGAAACCCTATCCCTTTTCCTATAAAAGAAACACAATTCCAACCCTTGCAAGGCCGTAGACTTCACGCCCAACTCCAAGAAAGAAGCAACAAAAAAATTTATCTTCTCTTCTCTTCACATTGCCGAGAACATTACCCCAAATTCCCATCCCATTGCCGCAAAACCACAACCCTAAACACCATCTCCATTGCCGCACAAACCACCATTGAAACACTACCCCAAACAGCAAGCTAAACCACCGAATACACAGCCCCATATAGTCCCTACATGTACCAAAATAGCAGCCTCATACAGCCCCTAAACCATCGAAAACAGCAGCCTCATTTTATAATGGTTTATTAGGGTTTCTTTGTGTGCATGGCTTGAAAATGGAACAAATCAATTAAATGAGGGATGTGTTTAATTGAGTTATTTATAGAAAGAATATTTGTATTTTTGGTGGGGGAATATCTTCAATTTGGAGGTGATTTATTTAGATTATGAAGGGTATTTGATTGGATTTTAAAATGTTTTAAATGATTTGAATACTTGGATTGGGCTTAGTGGGCTTGGGCGTGTGGCTTGGATCTTTGTGGGCTTGGGCATGTGGCTTGGTATGGTTTGTGGGGATTTTGGGCCGAGGCTCACAGTTAAAACATAGATTAATCGAGCAAACCCAAGGCTAAAGAAATGAATTAAATTTGATAGGGTATTTATTTTCTGAATTTTCCCTTCCGACGTCCGTTTCCCGCGACTTCCGCAACCTATCGGGTAGTGCCTCCATACGAGGCTCATCATCGGGCTTCATGCAAAACTGCAGTGCCTACAGGTTGGACCGTGGTGGAGAATACTTGAGCAATGTGTTTCTCGATTACTTGAAAGAATATGGTATTCATTTATAGTGGACTTCTCCCGGAACACCTCATTTGAGTGGTGTGTCTGAACGGAGAAACCAAATTTTGTTGGACATGGTAAGGTTAATGATGAGTCGTACTGAGCTACTAATTTCCTTCAGAGGATACACATTGAACAGTGCAATACTTATTTTGAATAAGGTTCCGACAAAGTATTTTGGACGGACTCGATATGAAATATGGATAGGAAAGAAACTGGATTTCTCATTCCTGAAGATTTGGGGATGTTGGGCATATAATTAAACGTTTGGATGGTACCAAACTAAAACCCAAATCGGATAAGTGCCTATTTGTAGGTTATCCTAGGGAAACCAAAGGATATTATTTCCACAACCTATAAGAGAACAAAAATATTTGTTACTTTCCATGCGATTTTCCTTAGAGGATTTCATAAATGCAGTGGTAAGTGGGAGGAAAGTAAAACTCAATGAAAATTGGAGTAATATTGTTCCTGGCAATGATCCCCTCACGGAACATGAACAGTTCATCAAGGATGAGACTGTTCCACAACCTACTAATACATAAAAACTGCTTGGGTCGGAGAGAGACAGAAAACAACCTTAGAGATATAGGTTTCTGATCTCACCTCATGAAGATATTAATCTTATTGAGGAATACGAATCGGCTACGTATGAGGAAATGATACAAGGTATCGACTCCATTTATGGAAAAGTGCCATGAAGTCTGAAATGGATTCCATGTATATAACCAAGTTTGGACACTGGTTGATGTACTAGAAGGCATTGTGCCTATTGGTAGCAAATGGGTCATCATGGTGAAGACTGACATGGATGGCAACATACAAACGTACAAAGCTAGGCTTGTAGCAAAAGGGTATCGTCATCACATGGTGTTGATTACGACGAAACCTTTTACATGTTGCCATGATTAAATCTATTCGGATAATGTTTGCTATTGCTGCATATTTCGATTATGAAATATGGCTGATGGACGTCAAAACCACTTTCCTTAACGAAAAATTTTTGGAGGATGTTTATATACAACACCCTGATGGTTTTGTCGTGCCAAAACATGCAAACAAGGTTTGCAAGTTAAATCGATCCATTTATGGATTGTAGCAAGCATTGCGTTCTTGGAACCAACATTTTGATGAGATCATAATGGTATATGGTTTCATTCAAAACGAAGATGATTCTTGTGTATATAAAAAGGTTAGTGGGAGTGCCACTGACGTTCAAATGTCCTATACATTGATGATGTATTGCTTCTTAGCAATGACATTCCTATATTAAAATCGGTGAAATCTTGGCTTTCATTTAAATTATCCATGAAATAATTAGGAGAGGCAACATTTATTCTAGAATAAGGATCTATTGGGATAGATCTAAAAGTTGTTGGCACTCTTCGAGAATTAGTACATTGATAAACATGTACGCAACTTGGTGTCTCACATGCTTTGAGCATGTGAAGTCACAATCAGGTCGATCCAAGTGATGGTCACTAGATTGATGTAAAGAACATCATTGAGTATCTTAGACGAACTAAGGATGCATTCTTAATCAATGTAGAAGAATAACTTGAAGTGACTAGGTTCACCGATGCAAGTCTCCTAACCGATAAAGACGACTATAAGTCGTAAAAAGGGTGCATATTTTGTTTGAACAACGAAACATTGAGCTGGAAATCTTCCAAGCAAGATATTGTTGTCGATTCAACAACAAAAGCGGAATACATTGTTGCGGCTGAGGCAGCAAAAGAAACATTTGGATCTATAAAATTCCTAATTGGATTATAAGTAGTTCTGTTAGCAGCTGAGCTGGGCTACAACACAAGCTAAGGAATTACGGTCTCATCAATGATCCAAGTATGTACTTCGAACGGTTTCATCTGATTCATGAGATCATATATCGTGGCAATGTCAAGATCGAAAGATCGCATCAGATGATAACCTTGCATATCCGCTGGTGAAAGCGATATCTCAACATAAGCATGAGCGACCCGTACATAGTTCATGTGTTGGACACTTGAGTGATTGGCTATAGGCCAAGTGGGAGATTGTTGGACAATTATGACCAATAGCATCACTATTTATATAAGACACGGTGTTCTTTGTATAAATTAACTATGTGACAAAGAAAATTGTTATTTTATCATTGTAATTGGATTACTTGGATATATAAATGATAAAAGTCTCTATGATTAGTACCAGATTAATAAGATATAAGACAATATTCATCAACGAAAGGTTTAATCATTAATATCCCTAGTCGTAGTATTATCGAGACTGGACATCGATAATGCGGAATAGGCTAGTATTGCAATTGTTCACGTTATGGAAGCTTAACAGCATAGTTCTCATATATTTAAGTATTTGATACTTATGCAAGTGTGATAGAAGGTTCTGTTAACCGTTGGATCGGGAACAGCTTCGCTCTGGATAGACCCCTCGGAATCCCATTGATAGTATGACTATGTGTCCATGGGAATCCGAATCAGGGTAGGTGTATGTGGTCTTAACATGAGACTTGCATCACTAATACTCAATCAGTATACTTTGGTTTGGTTGTTCGGAGCTTTAACAGGTTCTGTGAACGCCTCTTCTGGGTATACTGAGAATCGTAGTGTTAGGTGTGATGTCAAGATGGAAGTATCACTTCAGTCATATGGAGATGATGATCACGCAGGGATACAAAACTAGTACTCTTAAATGTTATAGCTATCGGGATAATATGACTAGGTCATGATTATCCGATAACAGAGACTAGTTGCTAGTGATCCGATATATGCTTCGTACGGGGCAGACACAATTTCAGCCTTAGGCCTAGCATGTGACATCTGATACTGGATCGTAATACGCAATACATTGTATACTACCCCTGATACAGATTATATATTTTTCGTTGAATATTTCTGGAGAATTGGGTAGGCACGGTGTTTTGCTAGAAGCCAACCATGTCTTGTAAATCGGTGAGAACGTGGTACCGGGTACGCACGTGTTCGGATAGTCCGATGACCATATTTACTGCCAACATATCCATGGATCTCTTAGGTCACTTCCCAAAGATTCACTGATGACATTTGACTCGAAAAGAATTAATCTGGGATTAATTATGAGAGAGAAAATTAATCTGGTATTAATTATGACAAGAATTAATCTGGGAATAATTATCAAAGAGAAAATTAATCTGGGATTAATTGCGTCGAGAATTTATCTGGGATTAAATTCGTCGAGAGGAGAGAAGGCGATTAATTTGGAATTAATCGGTAAAATGAATTTAATAGTGAAATTAGATTTTACTATTTAATTAATTGGGCTAAAATAATATATTAGATATATTAATTGAAATTGGATTCCATGCGGAATTAAAATTGGATTTTAATTCATGCGAACGAATTAATTTGGAATTAATTGTGAGCGACTTTCGTAATAATTTTACGAGGTATTATTATTTAATTAAATTAGATTTAATTACGTCGCAACGGAAAATTTGTTTAATCGGATTAAACGAACCCGGGCCCGAAGTGTGTTGAGCAAGCCCACTTGAATTTTGAATTTAAAGTGGGGCCCACCAACTTACATCAAATGTCTACATGAGTGATGGAAGTGGTTGAGGGCATTTAATGCCTTTTTCCCTCCAACACACTTTGACTTTGATTTTGCTTTTTGGAAAAGCATATACCAAATTTTGAAAGACATTTTTGGTAATTGGTTTTTGGAAAGCAAAACACAAAACTCTCTCTCCCTATTTCTTCCTCCATTGTCGAACACCATGCCCTTTGGAAGGGAAATTTTTTCTTTCAATTTTGTTCTTGCTAGCACATAAGGAGTCAACTAAAGGTGATAGGGAAACTCACCCAAGTGTTGGAAACACTCTACAAAGCTTGGAGCTTCATCTACATCTCTTGAAATTTTCGAAATCTCAACCGATCAAAGTAAGTAATTTTCACAACTTGTCTTTGATTTATTCACACACAAATCATCTTAGTGATCTTGTGGCATGTGTAGGACACTAACAGTATGAAATACGTGACATTTGAAAATGTGTAAAGTGAGAGGATTCTTGAATATAGATAAGATTGTAACGTATGTGTGTTCGATTTCGAATAGTTGGATGTAAGGATGGAGAAATTTGGAGGACAAAATTTTTATAAGGAGGGGATGATGTAATATCCCGGGTTTTTCGGAATAGTAAGGGAAAGTTTTTGAATTAAAGTGAAAGATTTGGAAAGGGATGGTATTCGAAAATTAGACTTCATGTGTTGGAAAATATGTGGGAGTATTTTTAAGTGAAGTTTTCTAGCATTGGAAAACATGTGGTTTCGAGAACCGGTGACGCGATTTTTGTTTACATCATTCTACGCGTAAAATATTATTGTTTCGGCTATAAAACTTCCAATGAAATCTGATTGAGCTAATTCTTGAACCATCGGACTCGGTTTTCCGAGACGAACAACTTTCGCGTTGAACACTTTTCACAATTTACATCAGAAGGGCTTCAAAATTATGAATTTTCAAGAATCATCTATGACATTGACCTAATTGTAATTTTGGGGGGTTTGAATGTAAATTTCAGAAACTTTATTACAAATACCCTAAAGTTTCGAAAATTGCAAAGAAATCAAAAGCTACCCTAATCACCACTCGACCCCCCACCCTCAAAGTCGCCCTTTAGCACTGTCAGTCTCGTCGGTGCCCTGGCGGCAGGACTGACCAGATGAGTGCGTCGACCACCCCTTTCGCCTTGTGGTGGCCGATGGCAGCCCTATGGATGCCGGAAATGTCATAAAAGATGAGAGACTCACCCGTGAATGGGTTTCTCGATCCTGGCTCATCGCTTTGTTTCACGAACCGAGTCACCGGCCAAATCGAAGCTCTCACAGAGTACTACAAGTTGGCAGTGATGATGTTTCCTATCCGTGCTCGATTGCACGTGAAATTAGAGAGAAAGATTCAGATGAATAGTAACCTACTATGAACAGTAGCTTCGATCGAAATTCCATTGATTCCAGCACATTCGTGGGATCATTTGGAGTCCGTATATTGCCTCGAAATCTCGGTAAGACCTCCCGGTAAAAATATGCAAGTTTCAAGTTTTTCGTTGAATGTTCGGATGCATCCAGTAATTTCGTAGAGTAACGTAATGATATAAAATGAATTGTTTGAGGATTAGTATTTTGAATATTGTATTTGATAGAATTCAAGTGAAAACGGACTTAGTTTGGTTGTTTCGAAAAGATCCAGGATTTTATCGTAGTTTAGTCGAGAACATTGTAAGTCGTATTTCTGACGGCAGTTCTTAATTTGTTTTGACAGATGTGACAATGACCTGAAGTGTTCACGAAGCCAGGTAAGTAACTATGCGATGAGTGCTTGAATGTTGATTCATGTTTAATATATATACACACATATATATGTATAAATGGTTGGAAGTGTTTAAGATAAAATGAGGATAGTATGAGATGGTTTTGAGAATGAAGTTCAGGATTATGAATAGTTAATCACCACTACAGGTACAGATTTTGCTATTGATATGATATGAAGTGAGATATGTGATAAGCTTAATGTCTATGTGTATGTATGGATATACGTAAGTGTATGAACCTGTAATGATATGTATTTGTATATGTGAATGAATATGTATATGTATAAGTATATGTTCATGTAATTGTATACGTATGAGACGATAAGATAAGTATGATTTAAGTGTATAAGATTGGTAAAGAAAACAAGTTACGATTTTCGGATTTGTATTAGCACGTGTGGAAGTACGTTATTGGGATAAGTTTGTTATTGACTAATGCATATGATTTAGCTATATAGAGATTGGGTTGGTATAGGCTAAGCCTTTACTGGGTGATAGAAGTACGTGACTGATAGACTACATATATGAATAGAAATGTATATTTGGTAAGATACTGTATCAATATTTTCAGATAAGAATTCTTAAAACGGATTATGTTTGATTGATAAGTAAAGGAGATAAGGACTATTAAAGATTATGGTATCTGAATTCGAAATAATGCGTATATTCATATGTGTGATGTATATACGTATATGCATGACTAAGCTGATGATAAAACAGTGTATGATTTTTATTCTCCATTTGATGTCGTATCTAATTGTTTCTATGAACTTGCGATTGAAAAGAGAAAAATGATTGATTGATTGTGGTTACTTGTTCCTTTCGGAACCTGATGATGTATGTGATTGCTTGCACAAGAGTGTGTATTCGGTATATGAATATGTAAGGGTATTGATTGATGATTTGATGTGTATTAATCAGTACATATATTTGATTATGATTTAATGTTGTGTACTTGAGCAATTCATGAGGGTATGTGTGCTGTTATTATCGGTTATACTATATTCTATATGTTCGGATATAGGTATATGATGGTTTTTATATTTATATATATATATATATATATATATATATTATCTATATATATATATATATATATATATATTATATATATATATATATATATATATATATAACATGATTGACTTTGATGTTTCGGTTGTGCATGGTTGCTTACTAAGTTTTTATAACTCACACCAAACCAGTTGCTAGTTTTGCAAGTTGGCTTCTAGATTGGTCAACCACTACAGCTTTGAAAGTCATGCTCGAGACGTGGATCACCCAAGCGGCAGTCACCCTCGCAAGTGTCCTGGGATAAGCTTTAGAAGTGTAAGATTTGGGATTAATATTTTATTTATCGTGCTGATCACGCTATTAGTAATTATGAAGTAAATATTTTGATTGCTGATTATGTTATGGGCACAGAGCCTTGAGTGTTGAGATGATGTGGGCGGAGTCCTTAGGATATGATTTTGATGAGATTTGTGTGGACCTGAGGTCCTTTTTATTTGTTTGATATCTTTTTAGATTCTCTTTGATGTTGGGCTATGATCCAGGTTGTCCAGTTTTAGGATACATCTTGCCGAATTTTCGGTAAATTCAGAGACTTATGGAGATGGGTCAATCCTGTCTCCTGCCGGTAGTATCCTACCTCGGGCGGGTGTTACAGTACTCACATATACAGTACACGTAAATTACTCTAAAACAATCATATACAAACACATGAGTTAATGCGCATGCAAGCATGCAGAAGTTGCAAAAATATTTTATTATCATAAGCTCAGTCCCCTATTGAGCAATAGTACTTTTGAGTTTATAATCTCTAAACATAGGGAGTGGGCCGGAATTAGTAGACAGACAAACAAAGTATTTATATATACTAAGCAAAAAATAGCTAGAAAAAATAAGGCCAAAAATTGGGGATGCCTATCTTAATAATACTATTAGTCTAAGAGCATGGGTTCAGTTCCTGCAATCTTGGCAACTGATGTTAGAATAAAACAACACAAATGATCAATAGATTCAATAACAGGAAAGAAAAAAAAAACCAAGAAATTAGCAAATGGGTTTGTTTAAAACGGCTTAAATTTTGATTTAAAAATTATGAGTTATTTGTGATTGGTGGAAAAGAGGCAAATGCCATTAGAAAAATAAATAAAATAAAATAAAAAGGGAGGAAATGGGGCTGGGGACAGCACGCTAGGAGAGAAGAAAATGAGATGTGTGCAATGAAAATAAAATGTCTCCTATACAAACAACAAAGTTGTGTAGTAAGAGGTGGTGGATGACAATGAGGGCACACTGTTTTATTCAATCATCATCAAATGCACAAAGCTCTATATATGTATTTTGTTAAATTTAATTTATTTATTTATTATGTTGTGCTCCATACTTGGTCATCAAAAAAAATATTTTGTTTTTAATTTTTGTTCTAAAT
Organism: Zanthoxylum bungeanum; assembly: GCA_019454045.1. Taxonomy (NCBI): domain Eukaryota; kingdom Viridiplantae; phylum Streptophyta; class Magnoliopsida; order Sapindales; family Rutaceae; genus Zanthoxylum; species Zanthoxylum bungeanum. Next base: position 49,947 of record SKCR01052761.1, read on the forward strand.
TGTTATTGAATATTCCAATATTATGTCTTGCCCCATGTCACATTAAAGGATTAAAAAAAATTTCTACCCATCTTAGTATGTCCATATTTGATCTGTTCTCTGCTAAAAGATAATTGTTTGTCTTTTAGATCTAAAAAGTTAAGCAATACAAAACAATGGAGAAAACCACAGTCAACAACTATTTTTACACCATTGGTAAGGTTGATTAATTAAGCATAAAATTAGAAATTAAAAATTCTGAAGTAAATTAATCAAATAATTATCTCTTTTAATCAATGATATCACAACTTGATTACTATTATGGCCATTTTTTTAAACTTGCACAAAAACATAATTGTTGTTATTATTATTTTAAAGGCAAGGAGATGACAATTCTAAATACATTTTTAATCTCTTATTTGCTCATAAAAAAAATTTAGACGCTGTTGACGGCTGATTTTGGTCTCAGGGCAATATGAGAATATCACTCCCGAGTAAATCCTCCCTCAATAGTGAATTTGTTTGGTTATGGGGGACCAAAGGCAAATTTAGCAGAAAACAGATAAACACACCGATCAACAAAGAGATTTAACGTGGTTCGGTGGATTTGGATCCGACCTACGTCCACGGACACAAAAAAGATGGTACTTTTTATTACTTAAACACTTTTCTCGGGTTTCTACAAGTCAGAGCTTGAAGATCTCGATCACTGGTTTCTTGTTGATGATTTTTTATGATGCATTTTACACATACTATGCCCTCCTATTTATAGTAATACAAAAGTCAGACTCCTATTTGCATAAGAAATCCTAGTTGAACTTTAGTCTTCTTTCCTTGTAAGGATTCCTAGTCCGATTCTCCCTTCTCTTTTCTTATTTCTTTTCGGATTCTGACTTCATTTCCTTGTGAGAGTAGGATAATCTGCTTATCTTATCCGCAAGAATAGGGTGTCGTCATCTTGAACGCGTCTCGTCGTCTGGTCGGTCTTCATGAGGTCGGTCATGACAGTCTTTTATGCCGAGAGTGTTTATGCCGACCTTAAAGTGCTCGGTCATCCGAACCAAAGTGGTCGGTCTTCACATGTTGTGGTCGGGTAGGCTTTAATGATCTCAACCAGTCAGGGAATTACCCTTCTGTCCTCGTCATGCTGTCTTAAATGTTATAGTGCCTGAAAACACCATCAACATATGTCCCCTAGTTCTCGGTTCCAACAAGCGTGCAAGTTGGTGCAGGGAACTATATAAAGAAGGTGTTTCTGACTTGTTCTGTTGGAGGTCGGTCTTGGGTCGAGAAATGCTTTGTTGCCTCTTTTTTAAGCGTTTCGTCTCGAGACACGCAATCAGTCACGTCCGTTTAAATGCCTATCAAATCAACTTTAGGGTTTCTTCTAAGTTTGACACTTGTCAAACATCCGACGGGTTCCCGCCAAAAAAGGGAACGAATCGACCGTGCAGAGGCGTCTTCACAGTGAGCTGATCTCAGCCGTCTGTTTAAACTTGGGAGACCCTTTTTGCAGTCGACGCTTGGCGTTCATCCGGGCTCTTCCCTTAGATCCAATGGTCACGAGCGTCTTTGCCATGACTATAAGAGGGCGAGGCTTTCACTGTTCAATCTTTTTCGGCAATTTCTTCTTCTTTTCTGCAAATATCTCTGTGATTTGCCCGACTCCGTGCTTTTGAAGTTCAATCGTGGTCTTTTTCTTCCTCCGTGCTGTGAAAATAAGGAACGGGCACACCCGTACTGAACAACCTTCTGCCTCTTCTGAGAAGAACAAGTAAGTCTTCTGAACGACCTCTTCCCCTTTTGTGTTTTATGAATCTGTGTTTTGCTAGGGAAAGATTTATGGTTTGCCGGGTTCTGCTTTAGGGCACTTTTAGAGACCACCTGCTTTAGCTAACATGGAAACCATGGGTAGTTTCTTTTAGCCGTAGACTGACTTCTCCTTCCTTCTCTGTTTTTCTGTGGGTGTCAGGGATGTCTGACAGCAGTTCCTCCCCTGAAAAGCCTGCTAACATCTCAACTCCCCCTGCTGAGGAGCTCTCCTCGGGCTCGGGGGCACCTAGTGTAGAAGACCTTGACACTACCCCAACTCCTTCTGAGATTGAACAAGACTCCTACCATCAGAGGGTTCCTCGGAAGGACCCAGAGCCCGGTGAACTTGGGTCGTCGGCTCTGGATATGAACTGCCCCTCTAAGATAACTGAGGATGATCTGGCGCTGTTGCGGCAACGATATGACATCCCGATAGATATTGCCCTTGAAGTTCCAGGCCCGATGGATCGTGCTAGTCAGCCTGATGAGGGTTCGGTGGCGCTTCTTCCTGTCTTTTTTGAGTGTGGGCTACGGCTGCCGATGCAACGTTATTTTGCTTGGATGCTGGCCGAGATGGAGATTGCCCCTTGCCAATTGAGCTTGAATAGCTGGAGGATTCTGGCCGGCATATATGTGGTCTGGCACCGGGCAGGTTTAGGTGTACCTTGTTTGGAAGAGGTGAAGAGGTTATACCATTTGAAGTCTAACCCAAAGACTCACTACGGTTGGTATTACCTCTCTGCTTACGATAGCTCGTCCAACCTTGTCCAGAAACTCCCCGACTCCAACAAGAATTTCAAGGACCTTTGGTTCTGGGCCACTGGGGATTGGGGTCGGGTCCTGAGATCGTTTGAGGAGGACGTCTCGGTTCCGGACATCTTCAGGGCTGGAGGTTAGGAGTTTAATACCCCTTCTTTCTTTCTTTATTCCCGTTCTTAGTTTCTTAGGTTTCTGATTTCTCTGGTTCCTCCCAGCTTGTTGGCGAGATGCTCCCAAGGTTTCTCGTCAGGTTCGGAGGCGGGTACATTGGGCTCGGGGGTATGCTGCCCACTGGAGGAAGTTGGTCAAAATGCGGCCTTTGTTGAGTCAGGCCTTACTCAGACCGTCCCTCCGGAGGTCTCGGGTCGGATAGGTAGATGTCTGATGGCTGTTTTTATCATGTGCTTTATATGCTCGGGTTCTGACTCCATTTTTTCTTTTTGTAGGCATGTCGAAGAGGCCGAAGTTTCTTGAGAAGTTGGCCGGTACTATGAAGAAGGCTGGTCATGCTGAAACTGGAACTTCCCAGGCACAGCTTGATCCTGCCGAGGCTGGGAGGGCGTCTCAGGGGAGAGTTCAGCCGGCTGCTCGTGATCTGTCTTCTCCTGGTGCACAATCATCGGGGTCTGCTCGTCTCACCAGTCCGCCGAAGCCCTTGAGGAAAATGAGGCGTCAATTTGGGGCCGAGGAGACCGAGCTGGTCCAAGAAGAGGAGGAGGATCCTGTCCCGGGCAAGAAGAAAGACGCTCGCCGGGGTAAAAAATCATCCGTGGGCTCCTCAAAAAAGCGAAAGGGTTCTGTAATCCTCGGGGTGAATGACCTGGGAGAAAGCATCCGGGAGGCCACTTCCCATTTAGTGCCGGCCTTCAATGAATTGGCCGAGGTGATTCCCCCTGAGGAGGTCTTGAGATATGAGGATATCTCGCCCGAGGCTGTGATCACCGAGATGAGCTCTCAGATGGCAAAGGTAGTTCTATTCTTTTTTTCTTTTCTTGACTTTTGGTTCCCGGTCTTTTTCATCTCGTATCTTGACTTTCTTTGTTTTTGTGCAGGCTACTTACCTCATGGCGAAGAACAAGGACCTTCTTTTGAGCCTGTTGTCGGAGGGTGGTCAGGCCCAGAGACTTCAGAATCACCTTTCGGAAGTGGAGGCTAAATTGGCTGATCGGGAGGGGGTGATTCAGAACCTTGAGTCGACGGCCATTGAGAACTTCAAAGTTAATAAGGCTCTTAAGGCTGCTGCTGCGCTGGAGCGAAAGCTTGCTGACAATGCTCGGGAGGATTTGAAGACCGCCTAATCTGAAATTGGCGTTTTGAAGGCCAAGGTGGCCAGTGTTGAAACAAAATTGAAGGCCAATGAAGAACAAATGGCGCGGGCCCGGGATGACTTTGAGAGGAAAGAAGCCGAGCTTGAGGAAAGGGAGGCCGACCTTGAGGCCGAGAAGGAGGCTATCCGCCTAGAGGGAGTTGGTGACTAAGCTGAGCTGATACCGATGGTGCTGCCAGGTTTGAATATGGATCATATTCATGCGGCTATTAGCTATTGCAAGGGGGATATCTCCGAGGAGGAGTTCCAGAAATGGCTCCCTCCCCCTACCGAGGAGGTTATGAATCCCGACCCGATTTCGGTCGTCCCGGCTTCAAATTTTTCATTGTGTGCTCCTTCTATCCTTTCTAACCGGTCTACTATGGTTTTTAGCAGAGTTTGGCTTTCCTCCCTTTCTTTCCTAAGGTTCTCCTCAATCTTCTCCATCCAATCTGCAGCCGAGCTCCCTGATGGTTGGTGGCTTCCTTCTTCCGCCATTGTCTTACTATGCGAGTTGCTTTTTGTTGAATTCCCCACAGACGGCGCCAACTGTTGACGGCTGATTTTGGTCTCAGGGCAATATGAGAATATCACTCCCGAGTAAATCCTCCCTCAATAGTGAATTTGTTTGGTTATGGGGGACCAAAGGCAAATTTAGCAGAAAACAGATAAACACACCGATCAACAAAGAGATTTAACGTGGTTCGGTGGATTTGGATCCGACCTACGTCCACGGACACAAAAGAGATGGTACTTTTTATTACTTAAACACTTTTCTCGGGTTTCTACAAGTCAGAGCTTGAAGATCTCGATCACTGGTTTCTTGTTGATGATTTTTTATGATGTCTTTTACACATACTATGCCCTCCTATTTATAGTAATACAAAAGTCAGACTCCTATTTGCATAAGAAATCCTAGTTGAACTTTAGTCTTCTTTCCTTGTAAGGATTCCTAGTCCGATTCTCCCTTCTCTTTTCTTATTTCTTTTCGGATTCTGACTTCATTTCTTGTGAGAGTAGGATAATCTGCTTATCTTATCCGCAAGAATATGGTGTCGTCATCTTGAACGCGTCTCGTCATCTGGTCGGTCTTCATGAGGTCGGTCATGACAGTCTTTTATGCCGAGAGTGTTTATGCCGACCTTAAAGTGCTCGGTCATCCGAACCAAGTGGTCGGTCTTCACATGTTGTGGTCGGGTAGGCTTTAATGATCTCAACCAGTCAGGGAATTACCCTTCTGTCCTCGTCATGCTGTCTTAAATGTTATAGTGCCTGAAAACACCATCAATAGACGCTATATTTTGACAGTTCTTATTTTTGCCAACTTGCTTGAACCCATTATAAAAACATAATTATCATGAGGAGTACTACATAGCATATACTAGAATGCTTAATCTCTTGCAAATGTTTTAAGGTAAGAGGTAAAATCAATTGAAATATTGATATATTCCCATAAGAATTAATATAGACGTGCCTTATAATAACATCACATGCATAATTAAAAAATAGTTGATATCAAATTTATCTCATACTAATTTTGGAAAAAAATTCTTTAATTTCTACTTGTGCAGGTAAGGTGTGGTAACAAAAGAATGCATAATGTAATTGTACATGTGACGATATTGTTTATCATAACAATATTAATATACCAAAGCTAAAATAAAGTTTATTTTTTATATTTCAAGGTTTTGAATTGGGTGATAACAAAGCTATGTAGTGGGTCCTCCCAAGATTTTTGATTATATATTAACATCTTCCATTGGATTTATGCTCTCTTTCCTCCTATGCATTATTCATACTATCATATCATGACAAAAAGAAAACTGAGTAGTCATATGAATTATGACATGTTTAGTTGAAATTATTATAAACACCATTTTATTTGGTAGTTTTGCAATATGGTAGAATAATATTGAGTTAAGTTGATGTAAGATTGAAATGCTATCTTATTATGATGTATTTTAAGGTGGAAAATAGCAAAATTTTCATATTGGGTGAAATATTGAAATTAAGTGAAATTTAATGATATTTTTAAATTAAACGAATTTTTATATGTGAAACTTTGCTAAAAATATTTTGACGAGGAGATTTTATTGGGCTCATTCTAAAATTCTCCAAAATCAGTTATTTTATTTTATTAATTAAAAAAAAACTAAAACAGTAGGAAACAAGTGATCCACGCGCGCCAACAATAGCTATATGGCACTCACGTGCGACAAAGTTTTTATAAATACGCATGGAGAGAGCAAGTGAATAAACAGAGTCAAGCAAGAAATTAATTAAAGGGGGAGCTAGTGTTGTTGCAAGAGTTGATGATATACTACTATTTGTATTGTTATGCCTGTGGAGATAGAGCATATTCTTGTATGTTAGAGCCATTTCTCACTTGTTAATTAACAACCCAAATCAAAACAAGTGTTGAGAGTTTACAAATGGAGGTACAAAGTGAAGTTCAGTTGTCTAAGTTTAAGAGGATTTGTGTGTTTTGTGGGAGTAGCCAAGGCAAGAAGAGTAGCTACCATGATGCTGCTATTGAGCTTGGCAAAGAATTGGTATCTAATCTTTTTCTTCAATTTCTTCAAAATCATATGTTTGTTTTGTTTTTTTTTATTTCCAGTATTGTTTGTGGCTTTAGCAAATGTGCTAGGAACCTGAGATGGGTTTTGTTTGAAGTCTTTTGAAAGTTGCTTAAAAGTTAAAACTTCATCTTTGATATATTTTTCATTAGCACATTCCCTTTGCCCCTCTCAATGTCTTTATCAGGAAGCATGAAAAAGTGTACTTTTCAAATATTCTCATTTTAGTCTTTAGAGATGGATAAGATCAAATGCTATGTCTATTTTTCAAAAAAAGTCACTTGTTATAACTGTTCATGTTCCTAATCTTACCCTCGTCAAAGTTTGAACTTTTATTGTACAAACAAATTATTATCTTGTTAAACAAGAATCAAACAGTCCTTTTCAATTATGTTGCAGGTCTCTAGGAACATTGATCTTGTTTATGGAGGTGGTAGCGTAGGTTTGATGGGTTTGGTATCACAAGCAGTTCATGATGGAGGTCGCCATGTTATTGGGTAAAGCCCTTCAAAATCTCCAATCTAAAATGTGAAACAACCACTTAAACAATTTATGAAACAAAACCAGTGAGTTGGGTTTGTAGCTTTTGTTGCTGTGATTGATTTTTGTCATGTTATTGTCTCTTGTTGCAGGGTTATTCCCAAAACGCTCATGCCTCGAGAGGTATGTCTGCGCTATCTACAAAAAGTCTTCAACCTTTTCCTGTTTTTACATTAAACAAAAGAAACAATCCCTACAGATATTGTTCTTTACTTTTCCCCTCTCTCTTTCCACCATTGATGGCTTTTACATTTTGGTTCACTTCTCTTCTACAAACACTTTCTTGTACAAATCTTATTGTTCCCGTTCTTTGATTTTAGCTATTTTTTCTTGGAAATTGCATCTCTTCCGGCAGGAATAAGGCTGCGTACATATGTCCTTCTCAGACCCTGTAATGACGAGAAGCTTTGTACACTGGGCCGCCTTTTTTGTTTTTACTGTTCCATTTTCCTTTTACTATTCTCCGTTTCTTAGTCTTTCAGCTTCTTTGATGCTAGCTGGGAAGTTGGCACTTGGCACTAGACCTTTTTCATATGTATATTTAATTTATGTTATTTTCACAAATATGTGAGACTTTTTTTTTTCTTTCTTTCTGATGAAATTAGAATTTTCTTTTTTCTTTTGCTAAAATACTTTGGTCTTTGGAGTTTGGATTGAGTCTATTCCTGCAAAACTCATCATTGCTTTACTGCACAACACTCCAAATTAACTTCTCTTTATTATTTTTCTGTGCCCTTTGCAGCTAACTGGTGAAACAGTAGGGGAAGTGAAAGCAGTTGCAGATATGCACCAGAGAAAGGCTGAGATGGCTAAGCATTCAGATGCCTTTATAGCCTTACCAGGTTACTTTTAATCCCTCATCAAATTTCTTAGGCACTTTAGGAAAATTTATGTACCATCAGTTGCTTTTGTTTTACTATATATTGAAAAACCTACATTGGCATGCCCGTGGTGCAAAGTAGCATCCCTCCTATATATATTGATTCAAGTTAGAGCGTATGTATTAATCATGAGAATGTCATATGTTTTAATTAAAAACGTTGTGCCACAGGCCCCAAGACTCATGATTAGAGAGCAAGACTTAACCATCTCCATCTGACATTGAAAATTAAAGCTCCTGAGGAACCCTGCTTCTGTGGTTAATTATACTTTATTTTCTAATATAGTCCTATGGCTTAGCTTGAATGTTACTGTATCAACCATTGTTTTTTTCCCTACCACATTAGGAGCAAAGGACATTCATAAAACTTACCAAATAGTTGGCAAAAACTAGCTCCTTCACCTAACATGTTGTCTCTTGTTTTATGTTCTGAGTTTTGGGGTAAGAAGACAAAATGATGAGTGTGTTTTCAACTTTTCTACATGATTGCTTTTTTTCTCTCTCTCAAAACCATAGGTGGCATTAATCATAGTACAAACTGTTGTGTTTTCTTTTTGGGAGGGGGTGGGGGGGCGCCGACAATGATTCAAATTAAAATGTTGGTTTGAAAAAGTCTCATGGAATATTACATGCAGGTGGTTATGGCACTCTAGAAGAACTACTTGAAGTGATTACCTGGGCTCAACTTGGGATTCATGACAAACCTGTATGTCTCTTTGCTTTAGGCTACTACTTTCTAAAATGATTTGTGAAACTATAATCATGTTAATCCTTTATGCTTTTTTGAAGGTGGGATTGTTGAATGTTGATGGATACTACAATTCCTTGCTCTCGTTTATCGACAAAGCTGTGGAAGAGGGATTTATTAGTCCAAGTGCACGCCAAATCATTGTTTCTGCTCCAACAGTCAAGGAGTTAGTCGAGAACTTGGAGGTAATAATAATGGAAACAAATTTCATGTCATTATTATGTTAAAAAAAAAAAAGTGTTGCTGGTTTTCCAGAACATGCACATGCTCTTTTCCTTCACTTTTATTTCATATTGTTTCTGTAGGAGTATGTGCCCTGCCATGAAAGAGTTGCTTCAAAGTTGAGTTGGGAGATGGAGCAGCTTGACTATTCACAAGAATATGATATTAATATTATCTCTAGGTGACTATGACTGCTTCAATTGAGGTTTTCTAAATTCTAAAGATATTATTCTAGGACTTGGGAAGATTTTTGTTTGGAGCTCTTTCTGTAAATTACTGCTTATTTACCTCAATATGCGAAAGCTTCAACATTCCCTCTGTAACGATTTGAAACAGTTTGCTGTTTCTGATTTTCTTTCAACCAACAAGAATTCAGTGCAATCAACCAAGATCAAGCAAACACATTCACACATATGCAAGCAAGATTTTACCGTGGTTCGCCTGAAAAGATTCAGACTACATCCACGTTGAACTCCAGGAACTCGGAGCTCACTGCACTATTATTATAAAGAATGTACAAGATTTCCTTCCTCCTCTCTTTCACTACAAGTTCCCCCAAAACAGAGCCCCAACAATAAACCCTAGAACTCGACGCAATTTCTCAACATCTCAGTCACAGCCTCTAATCACTCAATACAAAGAAATTAAGACAGGCACTTACTGAATTATAAGCAAATTGACTCTCCTTGGCTCTCGGATCGTTTATTGCTCTTGATGATGGCAGTATGAAGGAACGCACTGATCGTAGCCCAGAAACAGAGGAGAAGACTCACTTGTTGCCGAAAGAAAGAAAAGAAAGAGTTCCCCTTTCACGATAACCTTAGGCATAATTTATATGTGAAGAGCAAATGGGCTGCAACGGTAGAGATGAAGCCATGTAACCTGATCCAACGGTCAAGACCATTAAATAGCAAATGACAGGTCAACCACCAAGAAGAATGGCTTCACACTTTTACAAATTCCACCTTGAAGCCTTCACACCACTCGTTTCAATTCATATACATCTTATGCCGGGCTAACTTTAGTGCAGCAAGTATCAAAGTTCCTTTCATTGTTCATGTTGGCTGCGAACTTAGCCAACCCCCACATGCAACAGCTTCATGCAGTGGGAGAGTTTGGTGGCAGTCATAATTTTTGTCCCCATGTCTGATGGGTTATCTTCGGTTGGGATCTTCTTGATCTCAATCTTACCACTTGAGATGATTTCCCTCACAAAATGATACTTTACATCCACATGCTTGGTTCTCTCATGATGTACTGGATTTTTGCTCAAATGTATTGCACTCTGACTGTCAGAATACACAACTGTCTTACCCTGAAGTTGTTGTATTTCGGTTAAGATATCCTGAAGCCAAATGACTTCCTTGAACACATCAGTTATGGCTATGTATTCAGCTTTAGTAGTTGAGGGTGTAACTAACGGTTGCAGACTCGACTTCCAGCTTATGCAATTTCCACCAAGAGTGAAATAGTATGATGTAGTTGACTTTCTTGAGTCTCTGTCACCTGCAAAATCAGAATCCACATACCCTACCAAGTCTAAAGCGTTAGATTTGTTAAAGCATAAACCATAATCAACAGTTGTATTTATGTATCTTAATAACCACTGCAAAGCACTCCAGTGTGCACCACCCGGATTTGACATAAATCTACTCAACAAAGATACAGCATATGACAAATCAGGTCTAGAACTGATCATGGCATACATCACAGAACCTATAGCATTTGCGTAAGGAACATTTTCCATTTTAATCATCTCAGACCTATTTACATGACTTTGGGATTTAGACAAAATGAAATGACTCGCAAGAGGCTGACTAACAGGCTTACAGCCACTTACCTCAAATCTAGATGCTACCTTTTGCAAATATGTGGACTGATGTATTTTGAGGCAATTTTTACTTATATCTCTATCAATGGTCATACCTAGGATTCTCTTTGCACTACCTAGGTCTTTCATGTCAAATTCACTATTCAACTACTTCTTAAGATTGTTAATAGCATTCATTGATTCAGAGATTAGAAGCATATCATCAACATACAATAACAAGTATACAAGACATTTATCATTAAGCACGAAATAGAAGCAACTATCATATTTACTTCTTACGAATCCAATGCTAAGCACAAACGTATCAAACCTTTTGTACCATTGCCTAGGTGACTGTTTAAGACCATATAAGGATTTATTGAGCAGACAAACATACTCAGGATGGTTGTTATCTATAAAACCTGCAGGCTGAGACATATAAATTTTCTCTTCTAATTCTCCATGTAGAAATGCAGTTTTTACATCCAATTGTTCCAATTCGAGGTTATACTGAATACTGAACTACTAGAGCTAGCATCATTCTAATAGTCTTAAATTTAACTACAGGTGAGAAAATTTCATTATAGTCTACCCCTTCCCGTTGTGTAAATCCTTTTTCTACAAGTCTGGCTTTAAACCTAACAGGGTCACTAGGCAGTAGTCATTCTTTGACCTTAAAAAACCACTTACACTCAACCAACTTCTGATTTTTAGGTTTAGGAACTAAAGTCCAAGTTTGATTTTTTCTAAGAGAATGCATCTCTTCTTTCATGGCCGCTTCCCATTCAAGTTTATGGGTAGACTTTAATGCCTCTCCTAAGCTAGCAGGCTCCATTCCATTTATATCATGACTTGATATTAATGCATAGAAATATAATTCATTAGTTAAGTAATCATACCTGGTATGAGGTCTTACCTGCCTCCTACTTCTTTCCATTGCTAGCTGGTCATTGGCCAATGTGTCTTGTGGTGTTTCATCGTGTTGCTCATGTGATTCATTCAACTGATTTTGATCCAATTGATCCATTGTGTCCTCTTCACTTTGTCCTTCCATATCAGTCATTTCATTTCTGTTTTCTTCCAGATTATTACGGCTGAGTTGGGAGTCCTCAGATGTCTCCGTGCCAGGCCTGTCACCAACTTGATCAGTGGTCCTTGATGTGTCTGGCTCCACCTGCAAGATCAAAATCTGCTAGATCCTTCTCTAAAGCACATGCATTCTTGTTAGTAGATTTACATGGAAAGCAAAGTTCATTGAATATAACGTCCCTACTAACTATGATTTTGACTCCAGGCGACTCAATTTCCCATAATCTGTACCCTTTTGTCATTTCTTGATATCCTAAGAAAACACACTTAAGTGACCTCGGTTCTAGTTTACCTATAGACTGGTGAGCATAAACTTCACAGCCAAACACTCTTAGGTGGGCAAGCTTTTGTGTTCTACCAGACCAGATTTCTTCGGGGCTCTTAAACTGGACTGAACTATTGGGACTAAGGTTAACTAGATGTGTAGCTGTATTGAGAGCATCACCCCAAAAAGACCTCGGATGTTCTGAGGAGAATAAAAGACATATGATCTTTTCTAATAGAGTTCTATTCATTCTTTCCGCAACTCCATTTTGTTGAGGGGTGTTTCTCACAGTCATATGTCTCAGGATACCCTCACTCGTACAGTATTGATCAAACTCAGTATTACAAAATTCTAAGCCATTATCAGTTCTCAAGACTTTCACTTTGTTACTAGTTTGATTTTCTACTAAAACTTTCCATTCTTTAAATTTTACCAAAGTTTCATCATTTGATTTTAGTAAGAATGTCCATACATTCCTACTGTAATCATCAACAATAGAGAGAAAATATTTCTTACCCCCATGCGTCTCGACCTTGGCTGGTCCCCATAGATCACAGTGTAGATACTCCAGGCTGGCTTTTGACAAGTGGATTCCAGTTGGAAAGCTCTGTCTGTGCTGTTTGCCCAACACACAGATCTCACAAAACTCTAGTGGCTTCAATTGGTTCTTTCCAAATTGTCCCTGCTTGCTGAGTACATGCATGCCTTTCTGGCCTATATGGCCAAGTCTCAAGTGTCAAATATTAGTCATATCAACATTAGAAGTTAGAACAGAAATGGGTTTTTCTGAGAATACATGTCGTCCATTTAAAACATACAATCCGTTTCTTTTTATACCAGTTAGGCTTAGTTTTTTACCCTTAAATATGTACATGTTTCCTTGGTGAGCTTTATATGTAAAACCTAATTCATCTAGAGTTCCTAGTGATATCAAGTTTCGTTTTAAATCAGGTACATATCTAACATCAGTAAGGATCCTAATTTTTCCATCAAGGAGTTTGAGTGTTATATCCCCAACTCCCTGTATTCTACAAGTATTATCATTTCCCATATACACCGTCCATTGGTCATAATTTCTAAAGTTGACAAACTAGTCCCTATACGGACTCATGTGAAAGGAACACCCTAAGTCCAGAATCCACTCTCTGCTAATGTGATCACTGGACACAGTCAATGCCTCAGATAGGCAAATCGACCCCTTTTCGGCAGCCACAGTTGCGCTGCCTTCATTTTTCTATTCCCTAATGAATTTATAGCAATTCCTTTTAATGTGTCCCTCCTTCCCACAGTGATAGCACTTCTTACCACTGTTCTTATTCTTATTCTGTTTGTTCTTTTTCTTCCCTTTAGATTCTTGATTTTTTGGTGGATTATTATTCTGCCCATTATATTTCCTGTCATTTTTTCCTTTTATGAAAAGGTTTGTTCCACCTCTCCTACTAGTTCTAAGTTCTAACGCTCTAGCCCTTATCCCAAATATTACCAAGTCTAGCCTAGGTACAACCCATGTGTACTGTAGAGAGTTCTTCACGACACTATATTCTTCAGCTAGTGAATTTAATAGAATCATAGCTCCGCTAGAATCTCCTAAAGCTTGGTCAGTTCCCTTAAGGATTTGAGTCATTTTCGTGAATTCATCCAGGTTATTATATATAGATTTATTAGTGTCCATTTTGTAATTAAACAATTTCCTTTCAAGAAAACTAAATTTGGAGCAGAAATAACAGAGTAAAGTGATTCGAGTTTACCCCAGAGTTGGATGACAGTATCCATCCCATCAACTTTCCTGATGACTGAGTCTCTTAAATGGAGGAAGATCAAGTTGTAAGCCTCTTCCAGGATTTCTGCTTTCGTGTCCTTTTCCATCTTTGGCTACTTTGCAGGGTCGGGTTCCAACGCAAGGCCACCTTATGGTGAGAAAGCAATACTCTCATTTTCTTTTTCCAAGTGGTAAAATCCCTTTTCCCGTCAAAGATGCCAATGTCGAGTTTGATTGTTGATTTGATTTTGAATTATAACCCAGAAAGTCAATTGGCAACACAGTATTAATCACCCAAACAACAATGTCTTAATCACCCACACTTTCAATCGGCACCCAATGACTTAGCCACTCAATCAGCAAATTCTTAAACACCCAAGCAACAACAACTTGCAGAGGCTTAACTTCCTAGAAAGTTTGCGGGTCTTGATTTGCAACCCAGGATTTTGAGAGTCTGTTCGTCAACCCAGAAAACCACAATCCAGAGACCTAATTGTTCTGTTACCCAGTTTCTTTAGAGGGTATGTTCGACAATACAGAGAGCCCACAATTCAGAAACCCAACCGACCTATCAAAACCTTGTTCTTTAACTCAGTTTCTTTCCAACCGAGCTCTGATACCAATGTAACGATTTGAAACAGTTTGCTGTTTCTGATTTTCTTTCAACCAACAAGAATTCAGTGCAATCAACCAAGATCAAGCAAACACATTCACACATATGCAAGCAAGATTTTACCGTGGTTCGCCTGAAAAGATTCAGACTACATCCACGTTGAACTCCAGGAACTCGGAGCTCACTGCACTATTATTATAAAGAATGTACAAGATTACTTCCTCCTCTCTTTCACTACAAGTTCCCCCAAAACAGAGCCCCAACAATAAATCCTAGAACTCGACGCAATTTCTCAACATCTCAGTCACAGCCTCTAATAACTCAATACAAAGAAATTAAGACAGGCACTTACTGAATTATAAGCAAATTGACACTCCTTGGCTCTCGGATCGTTTATTGCTCTTGATGATGGCAGTATGAAGGAACGCACTGATCGTAGCCCAGAAACAGAGGAGAAGACTCACTTGTTGCCGAAAGAAAGAAAAGAAAGAATTTCCCCTTTCACGATAACCTTAGGCATAATTTATATGTGAAGAGCAAATGGGCTGCAACGATAGAGATGAAGCTATGTAACCTGATCCAACGGTCAAAACCATTAAATAGCAAATGACAAATAACGAAACGACAACTCAGCCACCAAGAAGAATGGCTTCACACTTTTACACCCTCCTTGTGGAAATTTGGTTTTAGTTAAGTTGTAAGTATTATAGGCTGATCACATTCTCCTCAGTCTCTGTTTCGTATAGCTTTTCCAACATTTCTTGTTCAAGTAAAGCTTATATAAATAAAGTCTTTTAAAAAAAATAGTTGTTGGTTGTCAACGTGAATTTTATTAAAAGTTGTAAAATTACTATAATAGTAAAGTTTTTTAAAGAGATATTATGAAATGAATGAAATAAAATTATAAAATAAAAGAAAGGCATTTGAGATAATTTAACTCTTAAAAAAATTCTACAACATCTACTAAAAAATTTAAAATTTGAGCTTATTCCCTTGAACAAGATAGTTTTGTTTTTTAATCTTCAAAAATTGTACACAAGTTACAAAAAAATAATTAAATAAATAAAGAGTCTTTATCGTTAAAAAGAGACATTTGGCTATTAAAAAAACCCTATCAAACAATACGAATGGTCCATTTGGAAGTATTTAAAATTATATTAAAATTACTTAGAATCTTATTAAAATTACTTTTTCAATATAAAATTATTTGAAATCTCTTGAAAATATGTTTAAAAGTATTGGTTAAGTAGCGTCCTAAACTGACCCTAAGTTATATGTTCAACAATTTTCATCTCTTTTAATAAATTCAATTAATCTATCTTCATTAGCAAGGAACTTATGGAAAACTTAAATCCAATATATTACTGTTGATGGAAAAGCAGAAAATCAATATTTTCATAATCGGACCGGTGATTGAACTGTTGATCCAAAAGATTTAATGGGTCACCGATTATCCTTTCCGAAAAAACCTGACAGAATCAGCTGACATCATAAATAATTTTATTTAATTAAAAATTATAAAAAAAAATATTAAATTTTAATTTTTGGATTAAAAAATTAAAAAAATAATTGAACCAGTCCGATTCGATTCGACTGATTTTGACCGTTTTTTTACAAACCGATATTTTGTGTGTGATCGGATCAGACTCACGATCAGTTCCCGGTTTTATCGGTTGAACCAATCGGTCCGGTCCGATTTTAAAAACATGGCAGAAAACTACTTGCACAATTATGGAATGGGCGAAAGCCTCATTGGTTAAGAGAAGAAAGAATGGCCGATCCTGTCTTGTAACAAACATGTCTTTGTTGTCCCATGATGTTTTGAGCTATGAACAGCATACATACATTATATTCCAACAGGAAACTGCGGGGACCAGATGATGTTGAACTAACGAGAAACGAGAGGGGGGCCTCTATTTGTGCTTCTTAGAAGAGAAGGTGCGTGATATAATCATAATTTAAGTTATATTTGTCCGTATTTTATTCATAATATAGTTTTTCGAAGTTTATGAGACAAAAAATATGGACGACAGATCAGCATCAAATTCCATCATTTTGACTCATTTTTTTTTTTTTTGTTGTTTTTCTAGGCTGTTTTAACAGCCTCTTCTGTACCAAAAAAAAATTTTCTTTTCTACTTAGGAATTGCTATGGGCCTGATTTGGATCAGTTTCTATTGGCCCTTGCCTAGTTATTTCTATTAGTTATTTTTAATTGTAGTATTTATGCTAGTTGCCGTTTCTTTTTATAATTAGGTCCAACTGTAATTATCTTTCTCATGCATGTTCAGCTCCAGTAGAATCGGTACCAGTATGTTAGTGGCACCAAGCCGGGAGGCTCCACTTACTGGTTGGTTCATCTTCAAGTTGTATTTATTCAGCAAATGGGAATGAAAAAAGGGTTAATTTTCATTGATTGCACAAATTCACTCTTATTTTACATTAGAGGTTTAGTCCCCTCGAAGAGGCCAGTTGTAAAAGTACTGGTGCTACTTAACAATAAGTAAATTGCAAGTGGTATAAGAGAAGACGTTCCTATGGCTGAGGGCACTCGGTTTGCAAAGCAAACTAAAGCTGTAACGAGACTCCAACAGGCCTAAAGTACCACGGATCAGAAACGAACCCTCCAATAACAGGCCTTGGAGCGGCAACAACAATCCCTAGAGCTATTGATGCAGCAGCTTGCAGGAGTAAATACTCGACTGGACAACATCATGCAAGATTAAAGACAAGAAGGTGGTGAATTGGAAGAGTTAGCACTCTGCAACAATGAAGTACATGGTATTCGTTTCGCCATACCCCGAGTTGAATTCCCTAGATTTGAAGGATAGGACCCCATGAGTTGGTTGTACAAGGTAAACCCCTTCTTTGCTATCCATCACACACTGTTGGACAATTATGACCCATAACATCACTATTTGTACAGAACATGGTGTTGTTGTACAAATTAACTATGTGACAAAGGAAATTGCTCTTTTATCAAATGTAATTGATTATCGGGATATATAAATGATAAATTCCATATGATTAGCACCAGATTAATAAGATATGAGACAATATTAATCCACGTAAGGTTTATTCATTAAATATCCCTAGTCGTAGTATTATCGAGACTGGACATCGATCATGCGGAATAGGCTAGTATTACACTTGTGCGTGTTATGGAAGCATAACGGCATAGTTCTCATATATTTGGGTATTGGATACTCATGCAAGTGTAATAGGAGGTTTTGTTTACCGATGATACAGAAACAGTTTCGCTATGGATAGACCTCTTGGAATCTCATTGGTAGTATGACTATGTGTCTATGGGAATCCGAATAAGGGTAGGTGTATTGGTCTTAACCTAAGACTTGTATCGCTAATACTTGCGATAATCAGTATACTTTTGTTTTGGTCGTCCGGGGCTTTAACAGGTTCTGTGTACGTATCTTCTGGGTATACTGAGAATCGTATTGTATTGGGTGTGATGTCAAGATGGAAGTATCATTTCAGTCATATGGAGATAATGATCACGCAGGGATACGGAACTGGTACTCTTAAGTACTGCAGTCATCAGGATAATATGACTAGGTCATGATTATCTGATTATAGAGTTTAGTTGCTAGTGATTCGATATATACTTCGTACGGGGCAAACACAATTCCAGTCTCAGGCCTAACATGTGACATCTAAAACTGGATCGTAATACGCAATATTATGTATACTACGCCTGACAAAGATTATATATTCCTTTAAAGAATATTTCTGGAGAATTGGGAAGGCACGGTGTTTTGCTAGAAGCCAACCATGTCTTGTAAATCGGTAAGAACGTGGTACCGAGTACGCACGTATTCAGATAGTCCGATGACCGTATTTACTGCCAACATATCTAGGGATCTCTTGGGTCGCTTCCCGAAGATTCATCGATGACATTTGACTCGAACAGAATTAATCTGAGATTAATTATGAGAAAGAAAATTAATCTAGGATTAATTACGGTAATAAATTAATCTAGGATTAATTACCAAAGAGAAATTTAATTTGGGATTAATTGCGTCAAGAATTAATCTGAGATTAATTCGACTAAAAGATAGAACATGATTAATTTGGAATTAATCGGTAAAGTAAATTTAATAGTTAAATTGGATTTTACTATTTAATTTATTTAATTGGGCTAAAATAATATATTAGATATATAATCGAAATTGGATTTCAAAGCGGAATTAAAATTGGATTTTAATTCAAGCGAACGAATTAATTTGGAATTAATTCGTGAGCGACTTTCGTAATAATTTTGCGAGGCATTATAATTTAATTAAATTGGATTTAATTACGTCGCGACAGAAAATTCGTTTAATCGGATTAAACGAATTTGAGCCCGAAGTGTGTTGAGCAAGCCCACTTGAATTTTGAATTTAAAGTGGGGCCCACTAACTTATACAATAAGTCACCTTTTTGGTGATAAAAGTTGTTGGAAACTTGTATCACACATTTTGCTTTTTGGAAAAGCATTTACCAATTTTTGGATTTTTTTTTTGGTAATTGATTTTAGAAATCAAAATCTCAAAACACTATTCATCTCATTCTCTCTTCCATTTGGGCGTGAACTTGGTTCATGTTTTTCTTGAATTTTGTTGCAAAATTCAACAATACTAGCACATTAAGGAGTCATTTAAGGTGATAAGGAAACTCACCCTTGAGTTGGAATCAACAAAGAAAGCTTGGAGCTTCATCAAATACAAAGAAAAGTATTGAATCTCATCCGATCAAAGTAAGTTTTTCCGCAACTTGTCTTTGATTTTTCATACACAAATCATCTTAGAAGATCTTGGCATGTTCTAGGAACACTAACAATGGTATCAGAGCCTCATAAGTTTGATTTGAAAATCTAGGGTTCATGACTTTAATTTGGGATTTTATGCTTAGAGCTTGATTTTGCCTAAATTGATGAGTTGGTTGAGTTTATATGATGTTGAATTGGATTTGTATATCATTGGATTTGTGATAAATTGATTAGATCAAAAATCCCCAAAATCTCTGCTTGGCCGAATGTATCCCCTAGGTTGCTCATGGTGATTTTTTTGAAAATTAACAATTGGATGTGTTGATGGCATGAATTGTATGTTAAATGTTGATTTAATTAGATTGAAATCAAATTGCATGATGAATTCTTGCCTTTGTCGTGAGCTATATTGCATGTAATAGATTGATTTTGCTTCAATTTGTATTTGGACATGAATTGGAAATGTTGAGCATAATTAATTGGATTAATTAGTGTTTTGGAAACATTAGATTAGTTGATTAATTATGTTAATTACACTTGAATTCAATTAATATGTAATTTGGAAAAATGTATTAATTTAATTGTTGTAATTGGGCTTAATGAGCTTGGTTGGGCCTGTTGGGGTTGGTGCTCAGAGCGCCAATTCCCGGTTGTATTTCTTTATGAATACTAATGTAAAACGTTATTATTATGAATAATATATGCAGTTTATATAATATAAATGTATCTTTTAATATAGTAAAGACGTAATGACCTTAGAATGACTAGTCATGATGCTGTTGCAAAAGCGTCGCAACTGACATTGAGTTGTATCATGACGTTGTCATTCTCAGACAGTTCCTGGTCAAGGTTTACATTACTTGGTCAGTAAAGTAAACCTGTTGAGACCGGTACATGTCGTATACTGGAATATATGATTCCAATGGTTTCTCAATGAACCATAAGTCTTGGAGACTAGTATAGACGTGTAAACACTGAACGACTCACCGAAGATTCTTAATTGATGGTACACCAACGTCAATAAGAATCTTATCGGGTTGAGTAGCACTTGTGATTCTTCGACTTGAGATACCACTGTGGGCGCATGAGACATCTTCCACACTTAGATGGCAGTCACATCACCGATCTATTTAGATCAGACCTCCGCCTGTTCGTTGGGTGTGGATAGATCCTCAGGGTGTCATGTGTGTATCGAGATAGGATCTGTCAGTTCTATGTATCAAAGCATAGGTAGTCCATATGATTAGCAATCAGATAAAAATCATGGGCCCGTGGTACATTTTAGAAGTTAGTTCTAAATGTTCTTTTTGAGATTGCTAATAGAATAGTCGACTGGATAATCCCTATAGAGATTTGACGTTTACATATATATCTCTGGGATTTATCAGGATAGCTGTGATGGAGGAATTATACATTTTCCATGACCTCAACATGTATGATTCAGCGAGTTTATCCGTGGTCATCATAATTTACGGGTGGATAAATTATGGACACGAAATTGGATTTCGTGACGGATATGCCTGAATCTAGAGAGTCTCACTAATGAAACATACTTGTAGAGCACTAGGACAACATTTAAAAAATAATATTGATTATTTATAAAGTCGTTTAAAGGTTAAACGCAAAATACATGTGTAGGGTCCCGATAGTCATTTCCTTAATTTTGTGTATTTGCATTTAATGCTTGATTAATTCAAATACACATTAATTAATTGTCATATTGAGATATTTGACTAATATCATAAATGTATATGTATTTTATATTTATTGTAAATATAATACATATATTTAATATATTTGTATTGATTAATAATTAATTATTTTTTAATTGTTAAATGATTAAATTAATTAAAATATGAATTTTAAGTTATGATATTTTATTTAATGACTAAGTTGCAATTGTTGACTTGGTTGAATATATCATTAAAGTGTAATGATCATAAACAAGTGGACAAGTCTCAAAATTAAATGAAATATAAAACAAATATCTTGATATTTATTTAAGCAAAAATTCGGCCAAGCCAATTTTTTTAGTATAAATTGTTTTGTTTTCATTTATGGTTTGATAACCAAAAACACTTTATCACAAACTCCATTAAAGAAAAAAAGAAGCTTGAGAGAAAGAAAGGCAAAAACCAAGAAAAGCTTGGAATTTAGTAAGTATTTCCAACTTCCATTAGAGAGAAAAATGTTCCTCTTGTTGTGGGCTTCATCTTGTGATGTTATTGTTTTTCTATTCTTTATTCTTTGTATTTTTGGAGGATGGAAGTTTGATGATAGGGTTATGCATGTATAAGAACATAGAATGCTTCTAAGGTGTTTACTACTAGCATCTTTTGTAAGTTTGAGAAACTTGTTGCTATATAGAGTTGTTGACCCACTCTTAAATGACCTAGATTTGTTCTATAGTTGTTTCATTGTGGTGAGGCTTGATTGTAATGGAAGAAACATGATTGAAGTTTTGGATTTTGCTAATTTGGTTTAATTTGTCCAATTTGATGAAATTGAAAAATTAGGGTTTAAGACCACTTCCAAATTTGGGGATTTTCATTTATATGGTGTATATGGATGTGTATATGATATATTTAAATCTTATGTTGATTGGATTTCATTTGGATGTGTTTTGAACATTGAAAATGCAGAATGCACACTTTGGTGCCTAATATAGAGGCTCTCGGCTTTGGGGTTATTTTGGCAATTTTTGTTAAAAATTGTATTTTGACACTTAGAACATGTTATATTCATCTTAGAAATGATTTTGAATCATTCAAAATTGTTTTGAACAATTTCGGACTAAAATGAACAAAATGCAAAGTATATGGGTAATTCAGTAATTACAAAAAATTTGATTCTTGTGTAATATTTCATAATTTGATAATTGGAAAATTAAATAAATAATTTATTTAATTGATCCGAGAAAAATTTTTGAAATCGGAAAAATTTGATTTTCCACTATTCCGCCGGGACCGCATTTCCCCCTAAAACCCCTACAAAATGGTATCAGAGCAAGTCTAATTCTAGGCCCCCTAATATGATTAGCCCTTTAATTCAATGTTTAATCATGTTTTCTTAACTTTATACAAGCATGTTTTAATCTAATTTGATTAGATTTAGGGTGTATGACACTTAGCGGAAAATCCCTAAATAATAAGGTTTAAATGTAATTATGTATTTGATGCATGTTATGTGGTCCGTCTTGTCAATACGGTTATAAATATTTCTCCGTGACTACATCGAGACCGTGCCTCTGCTGTGAGGGTGTAGCCGATATAGATTTATTTATACCGGATGTATATCAGATACTAGATAAATTCAAGCGAAAGCGGAATCCTGAACGTGCCCTAGCTGTCAGGGTTACACAAGTAACTTGAGTTTATCATTGACAAGTTTAACCTTGGTATGTCTCCTTGCGGGCCTGCCTTAGCAGCGACAACGAGAAACGACCAGGACCGGAAACCCAGGAGTCACTAGTGAGTGATTGACAAATGAGTTGTCTACCTGATGAATATACGTAGGCGAGACCGTGCCTCTGATGTGAGCTGAAATATATTCACGGTATCCACTTTTCACTATTTCTATTTATTTTAATATTAAATCTTTGTATTGTGTTTGGGGATTACAGTATTGCATGATTTAGTGGGAGATGCATTTTTAGATTAAAAATCCATGATCTAGTTTATTCTTATGATATTATATGAAACTGCTTAAATTTCTGCTAACCGTTTTACGTGATCTATATGATAGATTTGCGACGGCGGCACCATCCACTAATCAGTTTGCGCGTATGCTTGATGCGAACAAACTCAAAGGCGCTGATAACTTCACCGATTGGGAATTGGATTTGAGGATTGTCCTCGACTCCGAGAAGTTGGGATATGTTCTTGAGGGTCCACTGCCCCTTGCTGTGGCAGATGACGCTACACCGGAAGAACGCGAAGTCTTCCAAGCTTGGAAGAATGATGATTTAAAAGTTAAATCATACATCTTAAGTTCGCTTTCACCGGGACTCAAGAAACAATATTATGGCATGTCAGATGCTTATACTATGATGACATGATTAAGACAATCGTTTGAGAACCAAGAACAAGTTATTGTTCATAAGGTCGCAATGGAATTGTTCCATATGCGGTTGGATGAAAGGCAAGTTGTTAGCCCACATGTTCTTCAGATGATCGATTTGATCGATCAACTGAGGCAACATAATCTCATTCTGAATGAATTATCGCTAGGAGTGTCATTCTTGGTTCACTCCCAGCTTCTTATCGCCAGTTTATGATGTATTTCAACATGAACGAGATTATCTGCACCTACCAAGAGCAGCATAGGATGTTGCTCACGGCGGAAGAGGACCTTAAGAAGGGAGTACCGACTCACCCTCCGAGACCTACTTCTCTATCTGCTTCTTCCAAGACTTGGTCGATGGGAAAGAAGAAGAAAGGGAAGAAGAAGAAGGGTCTCGGTCCTTAACCACAGGCAAAGATAGCAAAGCCCAAGAGGGCTTCTGAAGACAAGTTCCATCACTGCAGCAAGGTCGGGCACTAGAAAAGGAACTTTCTGACTACGTTGCCCAGCTGAGGAGGGAGAGAGCATCTACATCAGGTACATTTATTTTTTCAGTTATTGATTTATCTTTGGCTTGTGAAGCCGTTACATCCAGCTAGATTTTAGAGTTCGCTTGTCCATTCACATTGCAATTCGTGCTGAAGGAAAATAGAAGACTGAAGCCTGGAGAGATTCAGTTGCTATTTGGGAGTGGAGACTCTCTGGATGCAGTTGCAGTGGAGTATGCGAGATCTCATTGCCGCCGAAGGGGACACTTTTGTTAAATGACTGTCATTTTGTACCAGGATGTGTAGCTAATATTATATCACTTTTTGTATTGGATACACAAGACTTTCGTATTAATATTAAGAACTGTTCTTTATATTTATATGATAAAAGTAATATTCAGATCCTTGTTGTCCAAACCAGCATGGTCATTATACATTGCAAACTTCAAAAGATATTTTAAATACCGGAGTTAATAAACGTAGTTTACTTGTAATTAATAATACTGAACTTTGGCATATGCGGCTGGGTCACATAGGCGTTAAACGCCTTACCCAATTGGTTAGGAATGGTTTGATACCAGATCTTACCATTGAATCTTATCCAACTTGTGAATCCTGTATTCAGGGTAAGATGACCGAAGCCTCATTTTCTGGTGTTGGACACCGCGCCACTAACTTACTGGAACTCGTACATTCTGATGTATGTGGTCCACTAAGTCAAACTGCTCACAATGGTTATTCGTACTTCGTTACCTTTACCGATGATCTGTCACGGTACGGTTATGTCTATTTGATGCGACATAAATCGGAAACCTTTGAAAAGTTCAAAGTGTTCCGAAATGAAGTAGAAAAACAAACTGGTCAATTTATTAAATGCCTTCGATCTGATCAAGGCAGAGAATATATGAGTGGTGAGTTCATTGATTATATGAAGGAGAATGGGATTCTCGCTCAATATACTCCTCCAGGTACTCCACAACACAATGGAGTGTCTGAGAGTAGAAATCATACTTTATTGAATATGGTCCGATCGATGTTGAGTTTCACAGATTTGCCCTATTATTTATGGGTCTACTCTATTTTAACAACTGCACATCTTTTGAATAAGATTCCTTCAAAAGCTGTTCCTACGACTCCATATGAGATATGATTCGGTAGGAGACCAAATCTTAGTTACATTAAGGTTTGGGGATGTCCTGCCTATGTCAGTGTGACTCAGCAAGATAAGCTTTCACCTCGAGGGTAAAAGTTTAGGTTTGTCGGATATCCTTCGAATACGAGGGGATATCTGTTCTATGATACCGAGCATCGAAATGTGTTCGTAGCTAGCTTCACAAAATTTCTAGAAGTAGAATTTTTGTCAGAAGGTGGTAATCATACACAGGTTGAACTTGATGAAGTCCAACCTGAAAACAACGAACCAACGGAGGAACCTGAAGTTCAAGTAAATGAATGACCTTCAACACACACACTCGTAGGTCAGAAAGGGTATCAAGACCTCCTGAACGCTTGTATTTGATACAAGAAAAGAGTCTAGATGTTCTCTTAGTTGAAGAGACTGATCATTCACCTATAGAGAATCGTTGTTGGACATCGACTCCGTGAAATAGCAAAGTGCCATGAAATCTGAGTTAGACTCATTGCATGAGAATCAAGTTTGGGACTTGGTTCCGCTTCCCGAAGGAATTGTTCCTATCGGTTGTAAATGGGTTTACAAGAGGAAGCGCGGGTCTGATGGTAAGGTTGAAACTTACAAGGCCCGACTGGTAGCAAAAGGTTACACGCAGTGACCTTGCATCGACTACGATGAAACTTTTTCACCAATAGCAATGCTTAAGTCTATTCGGATTTTTCTTTCGATAGTTGCGTATCATGACTACGAGATTTGGCAAATGGATGTCAAAAAGACTTTTCTAAATGGATTTCTTGATGAAGAAATTTATATGGAACAGCCGGAAGGTTTTGCATCCAGCGAAAACTTGGGTATGGTATGTAAGCTTAAGAAGTCCATTATGGACTTAAACAAGCTTCACGAAGTTGGAATCTTCGATTCGACGAGATTATTAGATCGTCTGGTTTTCTCAAGAATTCAAAAGAATCCTGTGTGTATCAGAAGGCCAGTAGGAGCATGGTCGTATTTTTAGTCCTATATGTTGATGACATCCTAATCATTGGGAATGATTTAGGTATTTTACAAAGCGTCAAAGCGTACCTCTGTAAGAATTTCTCCATGAAGGACCTGGGAGAAGCTTCCTATGTTTTACGGATAAAACTCTATAGAGATAGAAAAATGAGGCTGATTGGGTTATCCCAATCAATACATAGATAAGATCTTGGAACGGTATAATTTTGGTAATTGTAAGACAACAAACATACCATTCAGACATAGGATTCATCTTTCAAAGAAGATGAGTCCACAAACAGAAGATGAGAAGGTTAGAATGTCTAACCAACCTTATGCTTCGTGTTTGGGTAGCATAATGTATGCCATGTTATGTACAAGGTCTGATATCAGTTTTACTGTTAGCGTAACTAGCAGATATCAGTCCAATCCAGGTAATGACCATTGGATGGCCATTAACATATATCCTCAGTATCTTAAAGGTACTAAGGATAAGTTAATAATTTATGAAGGAAACAACTGCAAGTTAACGGTATATACGGATTCCGATTTCCAATCGGATCCCGATGATAGAAAGTCTACATCTGGATTCGTATTTACCCTTAACGGAGGTGCAGTTTGTTGGAAGAGTTCCAAACAGGGATCAACACAGATTCCACCACTGAGGCGGAATATATTGCAGCTTCTGAAGCTGCAAAAGAGGCTGTGTGGATAAAGAACTTTATCACAGAATTGGGAGTTTCCCAAGTATCGAGAATGCGATTCCGTTATACTGTGATAATACTGGAGCCATTGCGCAAGCAAAGGAACCTAGGCGCATCAGAAGTCGAAGCATGTGGAACGCAAGTACCACATCATTCGAGAGATTGTGTCGCGAGGGGATATTGTCGTGTGCAAGGTACCGAGTGAAGATAATGTAGCAGACCCGCTGACGAAGGCCATACCTCCGAAGTTATTTGATAAACATGTGGAGTCGATGGGTATTAGATACAATCGTTATTGGCACTAGAGCAAGTGTGAGTTTTTGTTGGGGTTGGTGCTCAGAGCGCCAATTCCCGGTTGTATTTCTTTATGAATACTACTGTAAAACGTTATTATTATGAATAATATATGCAGTTTCTATAATATAAATGTATCTTTTAATATGGTAAAGATGTAATGACCTTAGAATGACTAGTAATGATGTTGTTGCAAAAGCGTCGCAACTGACATTGAGTTGTATCAAGACGTTGTCATTCTCAGACAGTTTCTGGTCAATGTTTGCACTACTTGGTCAGTAAAGTAAACCCTTGAGACCGGTACATGTCGTATACTGGAATATATGATTCCAATGGTTTCTTAATGAACCATAAGTCTTGGAGACTAGTATAGACGTGTAAACAATGAACGACTCACCGAAGATTCTTAATTGATGGTACACCAACGTCAATAAGAATCTTATCGGGTTGAGTAGCACTTGTGATTCTTCGACTTGAGATACCACTTTGGGCGCATGAGACATCTTCCACACTTAGATGACAGTCACGTCACCGATCTATTTAGATCAGACCTCCGCCTGTTCGTTAGGTGTGGATAGATACTCAGGGTGTCCTGTGTGTATCGAGATAGGATCCGTCAGTTCTGTGTATCAGAGCATAGGTAGTCCATATGATTAACAATCAGATAAAAACCATGGGCCCGTGGTACATTTTAGAAGTTAGTTCTAAATGTTCTTTTTGGGATTGCTAATAGAATAGTCGACTGGATAATCCCTATAGAGATTTGACGTTTACATCTATATCTCTGGGATTTATCCGGATACCTGTGATGGAGGAATTATACATTTTCCATGACCTCGACCTATATGATTCAGCGAGTTTATTCGTGGTCGTCATAATTTACGGGTGGATAAATTATGGACACGAAATTGGATTTCGTGACGGATATGCCTGAATCTAGAGAGTCTCACTAATGAAACATACTCGTAGAGCACTAGGGCAACTTTATAAATAATATTGATTATTTATAAAGTCGTTTAAAGGTTAAACGCAAAATACATGTGTAGGGACCCGATAGTCATTTCCTTAATTTTTGTGTATTTGCATTTAATGCTGATTAATTCAAATACACATTAATTAATTGTCAAATTGAGATATTTGACTAATATCATAAATGTATATGTATTTTATATTTATTGTAAATATAATACATATATTTAATATATTGTATTTAATTAATTAATTAATTATTTAATTGTTAAATGATTAAATAATTAAAGTATGAATTTTTTAAGTTATGATATTTTATTTAATGACTAAGTTGCAATTGTTGACTTGGTTGAATATATCATTAAAGTGTAATGATCATTAAAAAGGGACAAGTTGCAAATTAAATGAAATACAAAACAAATATCTTGATATTTATTTAAGCAAAAATTCGGCCAAGGCCAAAATTTTTAGTATAAATTGTTTTGTTTTCATTTAGGGTTTGATAACCAAAAACACTTTATCACAACTCCATTAAAGAAAGAAAAGAAGCTTGAGAGAAAAAGGCAAAAACCAAGAAAAACTTGGAATTTAGTAAGTATTTCCAACCTTCCATTAGAGAGAAAAATGTTCCTCTTGTTTGTGGCTTCATCTTTGATGTTCTTTTGTTTTTCTATTCTTTATTCTTTGTATTTTTGGAGGATGGAAGTTTGATGATAGGGTTATGCATGTATAAACAACATAGAATGCTTCTAATGGTTTACTAGCATTCTTTTGTAAGTTTGAGAAACTTGTTGCTAATCTAGAGTTGTTGACCCACTCCTAAATGACCTAGATTTGTTTATATAGTTGTTTCATTGTGGTGAGGCTTGATTGTAATGGAAGAAACATGATTGAAGTTTTGGATTTTGCTAATTTTGTTTAATTTGTCCAATTTGATAAAATTGAACAATTAGGGTTTAAGACCACTTCCAAATTTGGGGCTTTTCATTTATATGGTGTATATGGATGTGTATATGATACCATTAATCTTATGTTGATTGGATTTCATTTGGATGTGTTTTGAACATTGAAAATGCAAAATGCACACTTTGGTGCCTAATGGAGGCTCTCGGCTTTGGGGTTTATTTTTTGCAATTTTTGTTGCAAATTGTATTTTGACATTTGGGACATGTTAGATTCATCTTAGAATGATTTAGAATCATTCAAAATTGTTTTGAACAATTTCGTACTAAAATGAACAAAATGCAAAGTATATGGGTAATTCGGTAATTACACAAAATTTGATTTCTTGTGTAATATTTCATAATTTGATAATTGAAAATTAAATAAATAAGTTATTTAATTTATCCGAGAAAAATTTTTGAAATCGAAAAATTTTGATTTTCCACTATTCCGCTGCGTTACCGCATTTCCGCCCTAAAACCCCTACAAGGCCAAGTTTGGTTTTGGACAATTGGGTTGGATCCAATTGGGCCTAAAACCATTTCCATAAAGTCCAAATATGACAATTGGGCCTTAAATAATTTAATTGGGGCCTAAATTGATTTTTGGCAAAAAGGTGATTCCTTAATTGGGCCTTGGCATTTGAGTTTGATCCATATTGGCCAAAGCCCATGCCTAATTATTAAAAAGCCCATTGGACTTTATTAAATTGACATTGGATGTTAATTGGGCCTTTGAGACCCATTAAGATTAGATTTAGAATCTAAGTCTAAAAGGCACTATTAAAAAGTGTAATTATTTAATTTGGATTAAATATAAATTAATATTGGATACAATTTAAATTGGATTTAAAAATGTAGTTCGATATAATTCAAGAATACATACTTTGAGTATTTATTCTTAAACGAGTTGGACTCGCACAAATCAAATCGTTGTTTGAACATTGGATGTCATTAATTCAATGATTAATTAGTGGATTAGAATTATAATAACATGCTTTGTGTGAATACTTGGATGTATTGTATGAATAATGTATATCAGATGGATATTAGAAGGGTGAGGGAAATTTTGGAATTATTATAATAAATTTAGAATTTATTAAATTGGACTTGCGTGTCCAGCCTATTATCCCTTATTTCATTGTATTTCTCTTCTCTCACCAATTCCCCTCAATGTAAAAGAGGTTTCTTTAGAAGTATTATGAAATTGGGTAGAAGTATGAATAATGCTAGCGGGAGAGAGGAAATTGAGAGATTTGTTCTAGGAACAAAGTTGTTATATACCAATCCGAATGTCATTATTATTTTATTCGCGCCTTATTATGCTTTTAGAATGCATGCTTAAGGGTGTATGATGAGACCTAATTAAAGATAATAAATTGGTTGCCAAATCGCGACAAAAACCCTCATTTTATATTAAGCATTTTTCCTTCCATTGAGTGATTCTCTCTCAAGATCCAAGATTGGCATTGGTTTGTTGGCAAAAGTCAAGACCTTTGTCCATCGCGTATGTGTTTGAATCACGAAAGCTTTGTTCCATATCGTAGGTCTTAGGCAAGTTGTGAGTTGTTGGCCAAAGTCAAGGTCACTTATTGTTCATCGACCTCGATTACAAAGCTTTCCCATTGTCAATGGGTCACGGTTAACTAGTTTCATTAAGCTTGTTGAGCCAAAGCCAAAGCTTAGTTGATTCAGAGGAAAAAGGTTAGGGAATATATTGGATATATTGGCATATAATGGATATATGTTTCGGACATGGAGGTCCACCTACTGGATCTAGGAATTGTTGTTTAATTAATTGAGTTGGACTGTATTCAAACTACTTCATTTATAGTTGGTTATATAATTGGATTATAGTAATCAATACATTTGAATTTAACCGATCATTTATAGTTGGTTATATAGTTAGACTATGGTAATCATTACATCTGATTGTACCCGAAATCGTTGATTGGATAGTTGGACTATATCAATCATTATAACTGGAAAGATTAGCGTCAAAGGACTAATCCTAGGTGAAAAATGTCTTTTACGGCTTTAATTTTCATATTGGGAAATGAATCTCAGGATAGTCTTGGGAGTTGAGAAGTTACTCTATTTGATAGAGCGACCTCTCGGGCCTAAGCCCGGATTTGAGCAAATAGTAGAGCATGAGCTTTGGAAGACTCATCGTGATGGTAACTCTAGTTCAATCCGTTATGATGGCCTCAATGACTCCTTAATTTCGTCGTCAGAACTAAGGATTAGATTCTTATAGTATGATATTGAAATTGAAGGATCTTCACAGATCTAATCTTATATCTCAGAAGTATGAATTGCAAAAGGAGCTCTTTCGCTCGCGTATGTCAGAGGGTACATCTGTCGAGCACTAGGTGTCACAGATGATTGCTGACATCGAATAGATAGGTTAACTGGGCATTACCTACGAGGCCGAGACTTCCATAAATTTGATCTTACAGTCTCTGCCTGAATGATGGGGCGGGTTCATAATGAACCAAGAGAAAACTCTTGGAGAGTTAATGGCTATGCTCAAGGAGGCAAAGCCATAGTTTCTAAAAGGGCAAGAAGCGCAAGGCGCATCTTACTTCGACATCCCAGAAGGCAAGGCTTAGCCGAAGGCTTCTAGGGATGTGAAAAAAAGGGCAAAGGCAAAATCGTCACAGTCTTCTGGGAAGACAAATGACATATCCCAAGATGTCTGCCTAAACTGTGACAACAGGTGTGTGGGTTTTCTAGGTCAAACCAAGATCAATTAAGAGAAATCATGTGAATACAACAAAGTAAGAATGCGGAAAATACTTACAATGACCCGTTTGGATGTAGAAGAGAAGTTCAAAACTTTGCCTCCATGGTGTTGCTCCAAGCTTTCTTTGATGTATGTTGAGCTTCCAAGCTTTGAATCTTCAATTCCAAACTCATGGAAAGGTTTCCCTATCACCTTTGAATGACTCATTTAATGTGCTAGCATTGTTGATTTTGAAGCAAAATCAAGAAGCAAATGAGCCATAGGCTCTCGGCAATAGAGAGGAAAAACAAAGCCAAGTCTCGGCAATAGAGAGTTTAGCTTTTCTAAAAAGCATAAAGTAAATTGGAAGGAAAATTGGCATTCAATGCCTCCATCTACTCCCATCATGAACAATGACTGGATGTCAATCACAAAAAGTGACATGACTTCCATCACTAAAGTGACAGGCGATGTGACTTGTGGGCCCCACTTTAATTTAAAATCCGAGTGGGCCCGCAAAAACATTCAGGGCTCGGGTTCGTTAATTCCGAATTAACGAATTTTCCGTTGCGACGTATTTAATTAAATAATTATGCCTAGCGAAATTACTATTCACGTCGCTCGTGAATTAATTCTAAATTAATTCGTTTGCCCGAATTAAAATCTAATTTTAATTCCGCGTAGAAATCTAATTTCGTTTAATATATCAAATATATTATTTTATCGATTAATTCCAAATTAATCGTTCTCTCTCTTTAAAATAGTATTTTATCCCAGATAAAATCTCTCATTGATTAATCCTAGATTAATTTTCTCTCTCTTCCAATTAATCCCAGATTAATTATGTTCGAGTCATACGTCATCGGTGAATCTTCGGGAAGCAACCCATGAGATCCCTGGATATGTTGGCAGTAAATTTGGTCATCAGACTATCCGAATACGGGTACCCTGTACCACATTTTTACAGATTTACAAGACATGGTTGGCTTCTAGCAAAGCACCGTGCCTACCCAATTCTCCAGAAATATTCTTTTAAAAAATATGTAATCTGTGTCATGAGTAGTATACGTAGTATTGCGTATTGCGATCCAGTATCGAATGTCACATGCTAGGCCTGGGGCTGGGGAATTGTGTCTGCCCCGTACGAAGCATATATCGGATCTCTGGTAACTAGTCTCTATAATCGGATAAGCATGACCTAGTCATATTATCCCGATGACTGCAGTACATAAGAGTACTAGTTCGGTATCCTACGTGATCATCATCTTCATATGACTGAAGTGATACTTCCATCTTGACATCACACCCAATACACGACGATTCTCAATATACCTAGAAGAGGCGTACACAGAACCTGTTAATGCCCCGGATGACCAAAACCAAAGCATATTGATTGTCGCAAGTATTAGCGATGCAAGTCTCAGGTTAAGACCAAATACACCTACCCTGATTTCGGACTTCCATAGACACATAGTCATACTACCAATGGGATTCCAAGGGGTCTATCCAGAGCGAAGCTATTCCCGTACCATCAGTAAACACAACCTCCTATCACACTTGCATAAGTATCCAATACTTAAATATATGAGAACTATGTCGTTATGCTCCCACAACGCGCACAAGTGCAATACTAGTCTATTCCGCATTATCGATGTCTAATCTGGATAATAGTACGACTATGGATATTACATGATTAAACCTTAGTGGATTAATACTGTCTCATATCTTATTAATCTGGAACTAATCATATGGACTTTTATCATTTATATATCCCGGTAATCCAATTACAAATGATAAAAGAGTAATTTCTTTTGTCACATAGTTAATTTGTACAACAACACCATGTTTTGTACAAATAGTGATGCTATGGTTATAATTGTCCAACAATCTCCCACTTGGCCTATAGCCAATCACTCAAGTGTCCTACACCTGAACTATGTACGGGTCGCTCAAACTTCTACTGAGAAACTGGTTTCGTCAGCGGATTTGCATGGTTATCATCTGATGCGATTTATTCGATCATCACATCGCCACGATGTATGATTCGACGAATCATATGAAACCATTGAAGTACATACTTGGATCGTTGATGAGACCATAATTCTTCAGCCTGTGCTGTAGCCTAGCTCAGCTGCTAACAGAACTACTCCTAATCTAATTAGGAATTTTACAGATCCAAAAATTACTTCCTTTGCTGCCTCAGCTGCAGCAATATTCCGTTTTTTTTGTTTATTCCACATAGTATCTTGCTTGGAAGATTTCCAGCTCACTATTCCGATATTCAAACTATATATACCCTTATTACGACTTATAGTCATTTTTATCGGTTAGGAAACTTGCAAAGTGAACCTAGTCACTTCAAGTTCTCCTTCTCCATAGCTTAAGAAAGCATCCTTAGATCATCTAAGATACTTAAGGATGTTCTTAACATCAATCTAGTGATTATCAGTTGGATTGGCCTGATTGTTACTTCATATGCTCAAAGCATATAAGACACCAAGTCGCGTACATATCTTTCAATGTACGAGTTCTCGGAGAATTTTCATGAAACCCAAGCTTTCACCGATTATATTATGGGAATGTCATTTCCAAGAAATGATATGTCATCATTAGATAGGTAATCACTGTCAGTGCGCTCCCACTAACCTTCTTATATACACAAGAATTATATTCGTTCTGAATTAAATCATATACCATTATGATTACATCAAAACGCTAGTTCCAAGAACACAATGCTTGCTTTAATCCATAAATGGATCGATTTAACTTGCAATCATTGTTTGCTTATTTTGGTATGACAAAACCGTTAGGATGTTTATAAACATCCTCCAAAAGGTTTCTGTTTAAGGAAAACGATTTTGACGTTCAGCTGCCATATTTCATAAGTGAAACATGCAGCATTAGCAAGCATTATCCAAATGGATTTAATCATGGCAACATGTAAAAGGTTTCGTTGTAATCGACACAATGTTGATAGCGATACCTTTTTGTACAAGCCTAGCTTTGTACGTTTGTATGTTGCCATCCATGTATGTCTTCCTTGAGGACTCATTTAGTACCAATAGGCACAATGCCTTCCGGTACAACAACCAATGTCCAAACTTGGTTGGTATACATGGAATCCATTTAGGATTTCATGACACTTTGCCATGAAAGAAGTCGATACCTTGTATCACTTCCTCATACATAGCTGGTTCGTGTTCCTTAATAAGATTGATATCTTTATGAGGTGAGATCAGAAACCCATACCTCCCAGGTTGTTTTCTGACTCTCTCCGACTTACGCGGTTCTTTTGTATTCGAAGATTATGGTACAGTTTCATCCCTGATGAATTGTTTGTGTTCCGTTAAAGAATCGGTGCCTGGAACAGTATTACTCTGATTTTCATCGAGTTTTACTTTCCTCCCACTTACCACTGCATATAGGTATTCCTTTTTAGGAAAACCGCATGGAGAGCAACAATTAAATTCTTCTCTTGTGAGTTTTATAAGTACTATACTTTGGTTTCCCTAGGATAACCAATTACAAATTAGACACTTATCCAATTTGGGTTATAGTTTGGTATCATCCAAACATATGCCCATCATACCCAAATCTTCAGGAATGAGAAAACCTGGTTTATTTCATGTTCATATCTAATATGAAATCTGTCTAACAGATTTTCTTGGAACCTTATTCAAAATAAGTTTTGCACTATTTAATGCGTATCCCTAGAAGGAAAATGGTAGCTCAAAGCGACTCATAATTAACCTTACCATGTCCAACAAAGTTTGGTTTCTCTGTTCGGACACACCGTCAGGATAAGGTGTTCCGGGAGGAGTCCACTATGAAAGAATACCATACTCTTTCAAATAGTCGAGAAACTTATTGCTTAAGTGTTACAGGTCTCAAAGCCCGTTTAACGTCCAATGCTAATTAATTA
This sequence comes from Zanthoxylum bungeanum, assembly GCA_019454045.1. Classification (NCBI taxonomy): domain Eukaryota; kingdom Viridiplantae; phylum Streptophyta; class Magnoliopsida; order Sapindales; family Rutaceae; genus Zanthoxylum; species Zanthoxylum bungeanum. The sequence continues at coordinate 85,296 of SKCR01052761.1, forward strand.
AAGTCCAATGGGCTTTTAATTAATTTCTTAAGGCGTGGAATTTTGATCAACTCGGGTCAAACCGAATAACCAAAATCCAATCCGGGAGTTACCCCATAAGCCTAGAAATCAATCTTGGTACATTAGGCCCAATTAAACCTTAAAGGTCCATTAAGTTGCATTTGGGCTTTATGGAAGCGGTTTTGGGCCCAATTGGATCCAATCCAATTTTCCTTAACCCAACTTTGTACAACAAAGCCCAATAAGCCCATTTACAATATTTCAAGCACAATTTCCAAAATTAGCCCAATTAACTAATTACTAAAATCCAATTTTACAATTTAATTAATCAAAGTGCATTAACATAATTAATCACCCAAATCATTATTTCCAAAACACAAATTAGGCTAATTAATCATGCTCATCTACATCAATAAGTTCTAACACAAATTAACAAAAAATCAAACCCAATCATGCTCATAATGTCTCGGCAATATAGGAGTAATTTTTGTCTGATTCAGTTTCAATCCAATTAAACCCACAATCGACATTAAATCATATTCCTGAATGATTTCCAACACATCCAATTGTCAAAAATAAAAAATCCCAAGACATTTTAGGGCATCATATTTTCGGCCATGACCAAAATATTGGGGAAATTTGTTCCAAACATATTTTCAAACAAATTGATCCAATCAATCCTTAATTCAAACACATTTAAGCATACTAATCCATCCAATTTCATTAATCATGCTCAAAATCAAGTTTGCCCAATTTTAAGCCTAAATAATTTTCATGCTTTTAACCAAGCTCTTGATACCATTGTTGGAGATTCTAAGGGTCCTAAGGATCAAAAATCAAGCATGAACATGTGTGAATACAATCGAGAAGTCGCGGAATACTTACATCGAGCGGTTGAGAGACGGTTGAGGCAACAAAACGTTCACTGCCCTCCATGGACTGCTCACGGCAGTGCAGTGGTGTCCTCACTGGTTCGGCCATTTTGAATCAACTTCCAAGCTCAAAGCTTCGTCGTGGTGATTCCCGGCTCATGGGTGGACTTCCCTATCAACTTCGCATGTCTCTCAGAGTGCTAGCTCTCTTGATTTTGCCACAAAATCAAGCAATTTGCTTCCTTTTACAAGACAAGGTTGGCTTCTAGCAAAGCGCCATGCCTCCCTAATTCTCCGGAAATATCCTTACAGGAATAAAGGATCTGTATCAGGCGTAGTATACGTAGTATTGCGTATTTCTGTCCAGTATCGGATGATCACATGCAAAGCCTGGGGCTGCTACAGTGTCTGCCCCGTACGAAGCATATATCAGATAACGAGCAACTAGTCTATTAAAATCGGATAATCATGACCAAGTCATATTATCCCGACAGTTGCAACCTTATTTAGAGAACCAGTTCTGTATCCCTGCGCGATCATCAACTCCATATGACTGGAGTGACACTTCCATCTTGAAATCACACCCAACACACTATGATTCTCAATATACCCAGCATTGGCGTACACAGAACCTGTTAAAGCCCTGTATGACCTCAACCAAAGTATATTGATTGTCGTAAGTATTATCGGTGCAAGTCTCAGGTTAAGACCAAATACACCTACCCTGATTTCGGATTTCCATAGACACATAGTCATACTACCAATAGAATTCTGAGGGGGTCTTATCCAGAGCGAAGCTGTTTCCCGTACCATCGGTGAAAACAAACCTCCTATTACACTTGCATGAGTATCCTATACCCAAATATATGAGAACTATGTCGTTGTGCCCTCACAACGCGCATAAGTGTAATACTAGTCTTTTACGCATTCATCGATGTCCAATCTCGATAATGCACTGACTATGGATTGTTAATGATTTATCCTACGTGGACTGATACTGTCTCATATCATTCTCCGTCCAGGAACAAATCATAGGGACCTCTCATCATTTATATATCTAGGTGATCTAATCACAAATGATAAGAGTGCAATCTATTTTGTCACATAGTTAATTTGTACAACAACACAATGATCTGTACAAATAGTGACCCTATGGGTCATAATTGTCCAACAGTATTTTATCCCAGATAAAAAAAATCTCTCCGCAATTAATCCCAGATTAATTAAGCTCGAATCATACGTCATCGGTGAATCTTCGGGAAGCAAACCAAGAGATCCCTGGATATGTTGGGCAGTAAATCCGATCGTCGGACTATCCGAACACGTACGTACCAAGTACTACGTTTTTACCAATTTGCGAGACAAGGTTGGCTTCTAGCAAAGCGCCATGCCTACCCAATTCTCCAGAAATATTATTAATGGAATATACGATCTGTATCAGGCGTAGTGTACGTAGTATTACGTATTGCGATCCAGTATCGGATGTCACATGCAAGGCCTGGGGCTGGTACAATGTCTGCCCCGTACGATGCATATTTCGGATTACTAGCAACTAGTCTCTTTATTATCGGATAATCATGACCTAGTCATATTATCCCGATGGTTGCAACCCTTAGAGAACCAGTTCTGTATCCCTTTGTGACCATCATCTCCATATGACTGAAGTGATACTTTCGTCTTGACATCACATCCAATACACTACGATTCTCAATAAACCCAGAAGAGGCGTACACAGAACCTGTTAAAGGTCTGGACGACCAAAACCAAAGCGTATTGATTGTCGCAAGTACTAGCGATGCAAGTCTCAGGTTAAGACCAAATACACCTACCCTGATGCGGACTCTCATAGACACATAGTCATACTACTAATAGGACTTTGCGGGGTCTATCTAGAGCGAAGCTATTTTCCATACCATCGGTAAAACACAACCTCCTACCACACTTGCATAAGTATCCAATACTTAAATATATGAGAAATATGCTGTTACGCTTCCATAACACCCACAAGTGCGATACTAGTCTATTCCGCATTATCGATGTCCGTCTCGATAATACTACGACTAGGGATATTTAATGATTAAAACGTTGTGGATTGATACTGTCTCATATCATCTCAATCCGGACTAATCATAAGGACTTTCATCATTCACACATTTAAGTAATCTAATTACGAAATGATAAAATGCAATTTTATTGTCACAGAATTAATTTTTACAAACCACAATGTTTTTACAATTAGTGACGCTATGTGTCGACAATCTCCCACTTGGCCTATAGCCAGTCACTCAAGTATCTAATACCTGAACTATGTACATGTCGCTCAAACTTCTGCTGAGGAATGGCTTTCGTCAGCGGATCTGCAATGTTGTCCTCTGATGCGACCTTCTCGATCTTCACATCGCCATGATGTATGATCTCACGAATCAGATGGAAACGTCGAAGAACATGCTTGGATCGTTGATGAGACCGCGGTTCCTTAGCCCGTGCTATAGCCCCGTTATTGTCACAATCCAATGGAATGGGCTCAGCTGCTAACGAAACCACTCCTAATCCAATTAGGAATTTTCAGATCCAAACTGCCTCTTTTGCTGCTTCAGCTGCAGCGATATACTCCGCTTCTATTGTTGAATCGGCAACAGTCTCTTGCTTGGAAGATTTCCAGCTCACTGCTCCGTTATTCAAACAAAATATGTACCCGGATTGCGACTTACAGTCATCTTTGTCGGTTTGGAAACTTTCATTGGTATACCCAGTTACCTCAAGTTCCTCCATCTCCATAGATTAAGAAAGCATCCTTAGTTCGTCTAAGATACTTAAGGATATTCTTAACCGCTATCCAGTGACTTTCACCTGGATCGGCCTGATAGCGACTACACATGCTCAAAGCATAAGAGACATCAGGTTGAGTACATATCATGGCATACATGATCGATCCGACTGCGAGGCGAATGGTATCTGACTCATGTCCTTAAATAGAGTGACGCCATGTGACACTGGCAACAGTCCCCTCTTGGACTGATCCATGTTGAATCTCTTCAACACTTTATCAGTGTACGTACTCTGGGAGAGTCCAAGCAGCTTTCTAGATCCATCTCGGTAGATCTTTATTCCCAGAATAAAGGCTGCTTCTCCCAGATCTTTCATGGAGAATTTTAATGAAAGCCAAGCTTTCACTGACATTAACATGGGAATGTCATTGCCAATAACCAATACATCATCAACGTAAAGGACAATGAATGTCAGTGCTCTCCACTAACCTTCTTATATACACAAGGATCATCTTCGCTTTGAACGAAATCATATTCTCTTATGATCTCATCAAAGAGTTTGTTGCAAGAACGCGATGCTTACTTTAATCCATAAATGGATCGATTTAACTTACAAACCTTTTTGCAAGTCGCGGCACGACAAAACCGTCAGGTTGTTGCATATAAACATCCTCCAAAAGGTTTCTATTAAGGAAATCGATTTTGACGTCCATCTGCCATATCTCGTAATCGAAATATGCAGCAATAGCAAGCATTATCCGAATGGATTTAATCATGGCAACGGGTGAGAAAGTTTCATCGTAATCGACACTATGTCGTTGATGATACCCCTTCGCTACAAGCCTAGCTTTGTACATTTGTACATTGCCATCCATGTCGGTCTTCTTCTTGAAGACCCATTTGCATCCAATAGGCTTTACGCCTTCTGGTGCATCAACCAGTGTCCAAACTTGGTTGGTGTACATGGAATCCATTTCGGACTTCATGGCCTCTTGCCATAAAGTGGAATCGATATCTTGTATCGCTTCCTCATACATAGCCGGTTCGTTATCCTCAATGAGATTAATATCTACATGAGGTGAGATTAGAAACCCATACCTCTCAGGTTATTTCCTGACTCTCTCCGACCTACGTGGTCCTTATGTAATTGAAGATTATGGTACAGCTTCATCCCTGATGAATTGTTCATGTTCCGTTGAGGATTCTATGCCAGGAACAGTATCACTCCGATTTTCATCGAGTTCAACTTTCCTCCCACTAACCACTGCATTTAGGAATTCCTTCTCAAGGAAAACCGCATGTAGAGCAACAAATACTTTGTTCTCTTGTGGGTGATAGAAGTAATATCCTTTGGTTTCCCTAGGATATCCTACGAATAGGCATTTATCTGATTTGGGTTCAAGTTTGGTACCTTCCAAATGTTTGACGTATGCCCAGCATCCCCAAATCTTCAGGAATGAGAAACCCAGTTTCTTTCCTGTCCATATCTCATACGGAGTCTATTGAACAGACTTTGACGGAACCTTATTCAAAATAAGTATTGCATTGTTTAATGTATATCCCCAGAAGGAAATAGGTAGCTCAGTGCGACTCATCATAGACCTCTCCATGTCTAACAAAGTTCGGTTTCTCCTTCGGACACACCGTTAATTGCGGTGTTCCAGGAGGAGTCCACTGTGAAAGAATACTATATTCTATCAAGTATTCTAGAAACTCATTGCTCAAGTATTCGCCACCACGGTCCGACCGTAATGTCTTAATACTTTTACCGGTCTGTTTTTCAACTTCGTGTTGAAACTCTTTGAATTTCTCAAAAGTTTCCCACTTGTGTCTCATAAGATACACATAACCATAAGGTGATGCATCATCCGTAAAGGTTACGAGGTATTCGTATCCACCTCTAGCCTGACTAGACATGGGCCCACAAACGTCACTATGAACAAGGGCTAACAGTTCTGTGGCTCGTACACATTTACCGCTAAAATGTGACTTAGGCATTTTCCTAATAAGCAAGATTCACAGACGTCATATAAATTTGGATCAAATCCGTCCAAGTACACACTCTTCAAAAGTGTGGATATGCGAGTCTTGTTTATGTGTCCCAGATGACAATGCCATATATAAGTTTCATCTTTATGACTTACTTTAAGTCTTTTGTTTGTTACAGAATATGGTTGAGATTGATTTATATTCAAAATATAAAGACCATTATTTACAACAGCAGTGCAAATTTCTATATCATTATTATACATAAACACCCAGTGTTTCGAAATACAAAAGTATACCCACATGGGTTAACATAGATACAGAAATAATATTCCTAATCAAACTAGGCATATAATAACAGTCCAAAGTTCAAGTACATGCCCCGAGGGCAGTTCCAAAACAAAAGTGCCAACGGCCAAAACTGCAACAATTCCCATTTCCAACACGCAGATCAATTCTCCCATAACGCTAGTTTCTGCTAATCCGCAGATCCTGCACATCAGTACAAATGTGAGTACCACAACCAGAATCAAAAATCCAATTTTTAAACTAGAAGTAGTCATGTTTATTTCTATAACAAACATACCTGAGGCCGGTGCCTTGCCCGCTTTTATCTCCTTCTGGAGCGCCTTGTACTCGCGACAGTCACGTTTCCAATGACCCCTGTAGGCATTGCATTTTTTCATGTGAACCCGATGATGAGTCTCAGTTGGAGGCACTACCTTTTTAGTTAAGGATATTGCGGGAAACGGTCGTCGGAAGGGATCGGTGTTTCATTAGATTTTTATTCACTTGTTTAGCGTCAGGCTCACTTGTTGGACCTCATTTTAAAGCACTCTTGACCCAAACCCACTCACCAAACCAACAAAACACATAGCTTACCAAGACAAAGCCCATGCCCACACCCACCTAGGCCCACACGCCCATAGCCCCTAAAATACACCCAAATTTAATTTAAATATTAATTAAATTAAATATTAACTAAATAAAATATTAATTAAGTCATTTACAAATTAAATAAGACATAAAATATAATTATACCAAATTAAAATATTGTAACTCTCCTAATCCAAATATTATATACTAAATTAAAGAAAACATTAAATTAAATTATACCTAATTAAGATAAATCACAAATATTATATACCTTACTTAACCAATATCATGCCTAAACAAGATAAATCAAATATTCAACCTTCCTAATTCACCAAAATTTGTCACCCCCAATCAATCAAATCTTTTCATTGTTTGACACCAAATCCAATCTATTCCTTGTGAGACAAGACAAAGCCCTAGCCCTTGTCTATATAAACAACCCAAAACCAAAGCCAACCCCCTCTCCAATCTCTCACAATTCACGCCCATACATGCCCAAGAAACCATATCACTCTTACGCATACAGCAACAAGAAGCAACACAAACAATTCTCTTCATCTCCACCCTCACTTCACCGAAAATAAACCTTCAAAACAGTCCACTAAAACACCAAAACAGCAGCCCCAAAAACTGCAGCCATATCACCGAAAAACACCTTAAAATAGTCCTTAAAATCCTTAAAACAGTAACATAAAAAACTGCACCCTTAGCCTCCTTAAACAACCGAAAAATACAGCCATTAGACCCCAAAAAAACGCAAAAACAGTAGCTTTAAAGACTTGAAACAGTAAGTAGAGAATACAGAGAAAACAGTAGCAAAACAGAGGTCAAACAGCAAGCAAAACGGAGGTCAAACAGTGAGCTAAGACGCTAAACTAGTGAACCGGAGAAGTTGAGGAGCTTTAACCCTTCCGATCTCCGTGCAACATAAGTCTGAAAGTCGGCAAAAAAGGTTAGACCTGAGGGTATTTTTCACACTTGTTTTCAGATTTATCTTTATTATTTATTGAGTTTTATTCGCATGATTACTATATTAAAATGCATGTTGTAGCCCTTGAGTAGATAAATATGCATATATTGTAAAATGATGTATGTTGTGGCCCTTGAATAAAATGAAAAATATGTCGCCTCTCGTGGTATATAGGATGGAAACCCGGACATAAATTTCATAGCCGATTCCGAATGGACGGTAATATGATCTGTACTCGGGATACAACTCCACGTACCACTTGAGTAAACGGCGCATATTTTGTTTTATGTTGTTTTGATTTGTTTGTCATTCGTTACTTGACTTCCGCATGTTATTCGTTTATGTAACGATGTGATCGAGCGCATGGGCTTAGTAAGTTGGATTAAAGGTCCCCTATTCTGAGGGGTTAAAATCCTTTACCACGATGCTTTGCCGCGCCGATCGATGTATATTCGGTTGAATGTAAGATCTGTTCAATCAGGTATACGAAGTCCGATATTACTGTCTTTATTTTTATATGCATGACGTGATCGAGCGCATGGGCTTAGTAAGTTGGATTAAAGGTCCCATATTCTGAGGGGTTAAAATCCTTTACCACTATGCTTTACCGCACCGGTTGATGTATATTCGATTGGATGTGAGATATGTTCAATTGGATACATGAAGTCCGATATTGTTGTCTTTACTTCTTTATATATGTATTGTGTTGTTTGCGCATGGGCTTAGTAAGTGCGATTAAAGGTCTTCTATTTTGAGAGGTTAAAATCCTTTACCACGATGCTTTGCCGCGCTGGATAATTTATGTTCGATTGGATGCGAGATGAATTCAATCGGATACGTGAGGTCATGCATTATGGATTTGTTTGTTTATGTAAGTGTTGTATGCATCAGGTCTAGTTTCGTTCGAACGCGTTCTCGAACGCCACACGAACGTGAACCTTCTATTTATCATTCGAACGCGTTCTCGAACGCTACGCGAATGCGCACATAGTTTCTTAGTTTCATCATGCATTAGGTCTAGTTCCGTTCGAATGCGTCCTCGAATGCTATACGAATGCGAACCTTCTGTTTATTGTTCGAACGCATTCTCGAACGCTACACGAACGCACACACACTTTCTTTGTTTTATCATGCATTTTGTATCATCAGGTCTGGTCCCATTCGAACGCGTTATCAAATGCTACACGAACGCGAACCTTCTATTTATCGTTCGAACGTGTTTATGAATGCTACACGAATGCGCACACACTGAACATAGTCTGTCTCATCATATTTCATGCATAATTGCCTCTTGGGTGATCTCTCTTGCATTATGTAGTCAATCATATTATTTGTATTCCTGCATTTATCCATTCGATGTATTAATAAGATAGTACTCAAGCATGATTAGGTTGTTCTTAGTTTTCCATATCATATGATCGAGATATGTTCATGAGATTGCCATGTGATGTTGTTGTTGTGATGATTATTTCATGCATGTGAACTTAGAAATATAATATCATTGGAAATAGTTGTTTAGCAGGACTTGGCTAAATTATTGCAATAAATCATTTATTACAAGTGGCATAAGTAGGGAACCATTCGGAACCCAACGTTTGAGGTCTTCCCTTGCAGGGGTGATGTGGGCCTTAAATCTCATTTTCACCGTTCACAACCAGGGTGGCGACTCCATTAATTCTCATGGTGTATTAGTCCCCTGCGGGCTACTCTGTACTCCCACCTAGGCCGCGAGCCTAAACAATCATGCGTCGCCCAGTTTCGTATCCCACATCTGGCGACTCCACTGGGGATAGAGATCGGCCCCGAAAAATTCTTGTATATTATGATTTGTGCTTTATTCACTGTGTTTCGTGCGTGGTTTAAGGGGTTAAATCAAAGGCACTTTTTGTTAGACAGCAATGACCCATAGCGTCACTATTTTGTAAATGATATTGTATTATTGTACAAAATCAACTATGTAGTAATGAAATTGCCTTTTACCGTTTTGTAATTTATTTTACTTTGATATATAAATGGTAAAAGTCCCTATGATTAGTTCCGGATTGTGATGATATGAGACAGTATCAATCCATAAAGGTTTAATCATTAAATATCCCTAGTCGTAGTATTATCGAGATTGGACATCGATAATGCGGAATAGACTAGTACTACACTTGTGCATGTTGTGAAGGGCACAACGGCATAGTTCTCATATATTTAAGTATTGGATACTTATGCAAGTGCGGTAGGAGGTTGTGTTTTTACCGATGGTACGGAAAACAGCTTCGCTCTGGATAGACCCCACGGAGTCCCATTGGTAGTATGTCTGCGTGTCTATGGGAGTCCGCTTCAGGGTAGGTGCATATGATCTTAACCTGAGATTTGCATCGCTAGTACTTACGACAATCGGTAAAATTTAGGTTTGGTGGTCCAGGGCTTTAACGAGTTCTGTGTATACCTCTTCTGGGTTTATCGAGAATCGTAGTGTACTGGGTGTGATGTCAAGATGGAAGTATCACTTCAGACATATGGAGATGATGATCGCGAGGGATACAGACGAGTACTCTATAATGGTTGCAACCATCGGGATAATATGACTAGGTCAGATTATCCGATTCAAAGAGACTGGTTGCTTGATGTCCGATATGTGTATCGTACGGGGCAGACACATATCCAGCCCCAGGCCTTACATGTGATCATCCGATACTGGTTCGATATACACTATACTACGGTATACTACGCCTGTTATAGATCTAATATTCCAGTAAGAATATTTCTAGAGAATTGGGTAGGCATGGCGTTTTGCTAGAAGCTAACCTTGTCTTGTAAATCGGTAAAAACGTAGTACTTGGTACGTACGTGTTCGAATAGTTCGACAACCGGATTTACTGCCAACATATCTAGAGGTCTCTTGGGTCGCTTCCCGAAGATTCACCCGATGACGTATGATTCAAACTCGATTAATCTTGGATTAATTACGGAGAGACTTTATCTTGGATAAAATACTATAAAAAGAGAGAGAACGATTAATTTAGAATTAATCGTAAAATTATTATATTCGATATAATAATCGGAATTCGATTCGATCGACGCGAAATTGAAATTAGATTTTAATTCGGGCAAACGAGTTAATTTAGAATTAATTCGTTAGCGACGTAAATAATAATTTCGCTAGGCGCAATTATTTATTTAAATTCGATTTAATTAACGTCGCGACGTAAGCTCGGTATTTCGGAAATATCGAACCCGAACGCGTGAGTGCACGTGGGCCCACTTTCATTTGGAAACGTGTGGGCCCACATGACACTTGTCATTATTTGCATTATTTATTCAAGATGTATTGCATGAAGATAGTGTACAAAGCACTCAAGGGTATTGCATGGAAATTGAGTGTTAGACACTCTAAGTCTTTGCATGGTTTGTGTCATAAGTATATTATTATTTAATATAATTATGACATAAATATAAATTGATTTTTGAGACAAAAATCAAAGATCTCTCCCTCTCTAATTACCGAAACTGTGACAGTTTCTTGGCTCTCCATTTTCAGTTTTTGTTGGCAAAAGCTTGAAGAATTTGTGTTTGTTTGGAACATAAAAGAACACATCTTTGGCTAGCACCATCAAGGGATCATACAAGGTGTTATGGGAAACTCATCTTAGAGCTTGGAAGGATCAATTAAAGCTTGGAGCTTCTCTTTCTGCTTGGCCGAATCCTCCACTGCACAAAGGAAAGTTTTGCTTCATCCAACGCATCCACATCCGTTTTTTGTGAGTATTTTTTCCGCCATTACTTCAATATAGTTCATTCTTATATATATATTTTGCTTGTTTTGATCTTGGGACATGGTTATTAGATTTCCAACAATGGTATCATTGAGCCTAAAAATGCATGCAAATATATTAGGATGTTATTTGGGGAAAATTGTTTGAAGCATGATTTGATGAGTTTGCTTGATTAAATATGCTTAGATGTATGTTAAATGGATTATACATCATCAATTTCATGGAAAAGAATTGGATTAATTTTTCCAACCCAAAGTGGCTTGGCCGAATACATGCAAGCATGAGGACTAGATGATTTTTTAATTTTAAGACATTGGATGACTTGAAATATATGGAGATGATCATTTGTGACTTGATTGGATTGAAAACGAAATCGGAACCATATTAATCACCTTGGCCGAATGCTTGATGATGATTAGGGACTTGATTTTTTGATTAAATAATGTTGGACATGTATTTAAGATAAAAATATGATTAATAGATTAATTTGATATTTTGGGAATATTGATTTAAAGGATTAATCATGAAATACACTTTAATTAATTAAGTTATAAATTTGGAATTTTAAAATTTTAGTTATTGGGCTTAAATTGGAATTGGGCCTAAAACTATTATATTTGGTCATAAATGGGCTTGGTTGGGCCAAGTAGATTTGGACCATTTGGATTGGATCCAAATGGGCCTAAATCACACCATTTAAGTCCAAATGTAATAAATGGGCTTTTATGTTTAATTGGGCCTTATGGGCTTGATATGGTTTTATGGCAAATGAGGGTGATTCCTTATTGGGCTTGGAAATTGGTTTGACCCACATTGACCAAGGCCCAAGCCTAATGAAATCAATAGAAAGCCCATCGGACTTTAATTAAACGGACATTAGATGTTAGTTGGGCTTTGAGACCCATAGAACTAGATTTGGAATCTAAGTTATAAAAGCACAATAAAAGTGTAATATTTAATTTAGAATTAAATAAAGGATTAGTATTGAATACGACTTAAATTGGATTTAACGAGTAGTTCGATATAATTCGTGAATTCATACCATATGTATTTATTCTCAAAACGAGTTGGACTCGCGCAAATGCAAACAATTGTTTGAACATTGTATTGTCACCTAATTAAAGACTAATTAATTGGATTTGATTTGTTTGTATAACATGCCTTGAATGAATGAATGAATGTGGATGTGTTGTATGAATAGTGCATATCGGATGGATATTAGAAGGGAAGGGTAATTTTAGAAATTATTGTAAATTTGGAATTTATAAATTGGACCTGCGTGTCCAGCCTTATCTCTTATCTCTATGTATTCTCTTCTCACCTAATTCCCCTCAATGTAAATGAGGTTTCTCTTATTGTATTATGTAATTGGGTAGAAGTAGAATAGTGCTAGCGGGGAGAGGAAAGTGATTTGTTCTAGGAACAAGTTGTTTATATTCCATCCGTATATCACTATTACTTTACTTTATGCGCTTTATGATGTTTTAGAAGCATGCTTAAGGGTGTATGATGATGAGACCTAACAAAGATAAATTAATTGGTTGCCAATTACGCGAAAAATCCCTCAAACAATATTAAGCGATTTTCCTTCCGTTGAATGATTCTTTCTCAAGATCCGAAATTGGCATTGGTTTGTTGGCCAAAGTCAAGACCTTTGTCAATTGAGGATGTGTTTGAATCATGAGAGTTTTGTTACACATCGGTGTCCTGTCCAAGTTGTGATTTGTTGGCCAAAGTCAAGATCACTTCTTGTCCATCGACATTGATTACGAAACTTTCCTTGTCAATGGGTCCCGCTTAACTGGAATCATTAGGTTTGTTGTGCCAAAGCCAAGGCTTAGTTGATTCAGAGGAAATGGTTAGGAAAATGTATTGGATACATTGACGTTATAGATATATATGTTTCGGACTTGGATGTCCACCTACCGGATCTAGGAATTGGATGGGATCCAATTGATCTTCGAGATCTACCTAGTTAAATATCATACAACTTGTTGGCCAAAGTCAAGGTTGTGTGTTATTTAACGGGATCCTAGCCCACTAGGAAATTGGATTTCCCGAGTACTCAACAGAGGGTTAGAGACTTGTAGAAAATAGTGGGAGGCTAGTATTGAGTTTGCAATTTCATTCAGATACTTAGCTTTACGCGCTTACAAAATTTATTTCGTCAATTTTTTAACATTAGTTGGACTAATAAAATGTTATTTTTCTTGTAACAGTTTGACTGTACCCATTTTATCGTTAACTAGATAGTTGGACTATCGTAGTTAAGATGGCAAGCAAGGTAAATGTCCGAGACATCATCATGGGTGAAATGTCTTTAAGGGGATAAACTTTGCTGATTGGGAAATGAACCTAAGGATAGTCCTTGGGGCAGAGAGGATACTGTATACGATTCAGAGACCTCTCGGGCCTAAGCCCACTGAGCCACTTGAGCTGGAGTTATGGAAAACTCACAGTGATGATTGTGACACGGCTCAGTCGATCATGCTTGCTTCAATGACTCAACACTTTCGTCGCCAAAATAGGGACTTGGATCCTTATAATATGATGGCAAGATTGCAAGATCTTCACCGCACTAATAAGCGGATGGCGAGGTACGAGTTAGTGAAGAAAATCTTTCGCTCCCGTATGACTGATGGTAGTTCTGTTGAGGTCCATGGGACTCAAATGATAGCCGATATTGATGAACTGGCTAATATGGGTATAGTCTTGGAGTCTGAGCTGGCTATAGATGTACTTCTACAGTCACTACCCGATACTTGGAAACAGATTGTCATCAACTACAAACTGATGAATTCGGATGACACTCTTGGAGAGTTATTGTCGATTCTCAAGGAGTCAGAGAAAGAACTTCTGAAAGGCAACAAGCGCGAGGCGCACTTTGCAACAACATCTCAAACGCCGAAAGCTGGGCTCAAGGCAACTGGGGGTGTTAAGAAGAAAAAGCATAAAACAAAGGCAAGGCCAAGTCAACAAAGGCTTCTGGGAAGCCAAGGGACAAGTCTCAAGATGTTTGCCTGAAATGCGGCAAGAGAGGTCACTGGAAGCGTGACTGCCGCATGAACAAGGGACATAAGGAGGACATACAGGCGGGCAAGGCTCCGGCCTCAGGTATGTTTGTTATTGAGATAAATATGACTACTTCTAGTCTTAATAAAAATTGGATTTTTGATTCTGGCTGTGGTTCTCATATTTGTACTGATGTGCAGGATCTGCATGATAGCAGGAGACTGGCTTCGGGGGAGGTAGATCTACGAGTTGGAAATGGAACTTCTGTTGCTGTTTTGGCCGTAGGCACTTTTTGTTTTGGAACTGCCCTCGGGGCATGTACTTAAACTTTTGACTGTTATTATGTTCCTAGTTTAACTAAGAATATTATTTCTGTATCTTTGTTAACCCAGTGTGGGTACACTTTTGTATTTAAAAACACCAGGTGTTATTTATATATGAATGATGCAGAAATTTGCAGTGCTGATGCAAATAATGGTCTTTATATTTTGAATATAAATGAATCTCCAAAATGTAAAATAACAAACAAAAAGGCTCAAAATGAGTAATCCAAAAGAAGAAACTTATTTGTGGCATTGTCGTCTGGGACACATCAACAAGACTCGCATATCCACACTTTCGAAGAGTGGGTACTTGGACGGATTTGATCCAAATTCATATGACGTCTGCGAATCTTGTTTATTAGGCAAAATGCCTAAATCACCTTTTAGTGGTAAAGGTGAACGCGCCACTGAACTGTTAGCCCTCGTTCATAGTGTGACGTTTGTGGGCCATGTCTAGCCAGGCTAGAGGTGGATATCGATACTTCGTAAACCTTTACGGATGATGCATCACGTTATGGTTATGTATCTAATGATGCACAAGTCGGAAACTTTTGAGAAATTCAAAGAGTTTCGACACGAAGTTGAAAAACAAACAGGCAAGAGTATTAAAACATTACGGTCGGACCGTGGTGGCGAATACTTAATAATGAGTTTCAAGATTACTTGAAAGAATATGGTATTCTTTCACAATGGACTCCTCCTGGAACACCACAATTAAATGGTGTGTCTGAACGGAGAAACCGTACCTTGCTTGATATGGTAAGGTCGATGATGAGTCGCACTGAGCTGCCTATATCCTTCTGGGGACATGCATTAGAAAGTGCAATTCTTATTTTGAATAGGGTTCCGTCAAAGTCTGTTGAACAGACTCCGTATGAGATATGGACAGGAAAGAAACCAGGTTTCTCATTCCTGAAGATTTGGGGTTGCTGGGCATACGTCAAACGTTTGGAAGGTACCAAACTTGAACCCAAATCAGATAAATGCCTATTTGTTGGATATCCTAAGGAAACCAAAGGATATTACTTCTATAACCCAAAAGAGAACAAAGTATTTGTTGCTCTACATGCGGTTTTCCTTGAGAAGGAATTCCTAAATGCAGTGTTTAGTGGGAGGAAAGTAGAACTCGATGAAAGTCGTAGTGATACTGTTCCTGGCAATGAATCTAGAACGGAACATGAACAGTCCATCCAGGATGAGACTGAACCACAATCTTCAATTACACAAGACTACGTAGGTCGGAGAGAGTCAGGGTAATACCTGAGAGGTATGGATTCCTGATCTCACCTCATGTAGATATTAATCTTATTGAGGATACTGAACCGGCTACGTATGAGGAAGCGATACAGGGTATCGAATCCACTTTATGGCAAGAAGCCATGAAGGCCGAAATGGATTCCATGTATACCAACCAAGTTTGGACACTGGTTGATGCACCAGAAGGCGTAAAACCTATTGGATGCAAATGGGTCTTCAAAAAAAGACAGACATGGATGGCAACGTACAAACGTACAAAGCTAGGCTCGTAGCGAAGGGGTATCGTCAACAACTTGGAGTTGATTATGACGAAACTTTCTCACCCGTTGCCATGATTAAATCCATTCGGATAATGCTTGCAATAGCTGCATATTACGATTACGAAATATGGCAGATGGACGTTAAAACCGCTTTCCTTAACGGAAACCTGTTGGAGGATGTTTATATGCAACAACCTGACGGTTTTATCGCACCAAGACTTGCAAACAAGGTTTGTAAGTTAAATCGGTCCATTTATGGACTGAAGCAAGCATCGAGGTCATGGAACCAACGTTTTGATGAGGTCATAAAGAATATGATTTCATTCAAAACGTAGATGATCCTTGTGTATAAAGAAGGTTAGTGGGAGTGCACTGACTTTTATTGTCCTTTATGTCGACGATGTATTGCTTATAGGCAATGACATTCCCATGTTAACGTCGGTGAAAGCTTGGCTTTCATTGAAATTCTCCATGAAAGATCTGGGAGAAGCAGCTTTTATTCTAGGAATAAAGATCTACCGGGATAGATCTAGAAGGCTACTTGGACTCTCCCAGAGTACATATATTGATAAAGTGTTGAA
Organism: Zanthoxylum bungeanum; assembly: GCA_019454045.1. NCBI lineage: Eukaryota > Viridiplantae > Streptophyta > Magnoliopsida > Sapindales > Rutaceae > Zanthoxylum > Zanthoxylum bungeanum. The sequence continues at coordinate 101,965 of SKCR01052761.1, forward strand.
GAGATTCAACATGGATCAGTCCAAGAAGGGACTGTTGCCAACATCACATGGCGTCTTTCTATCTAGGGACATGTGTCCTAAAACACAAGATGAGAGAGACAACATGAGTCGGACTCCGTTCGCCTCGGCAGTCGGATCGATCATGTATGCCATGATATGTACACGACCTGATGTGTCCTATGCTTTGAGCATGTGCAGTCGATATCAGGCCGATCCAGGACAGGATCACTGGATGGCGGTTAAGATATCCTTAGATATCTTAAAAGAACTAAGGATGTTTTCTTAATCTATGGAGATGGAGAACTTGAGGTATCTGGGTATACCGATGCAAGTTTCCAAACCGACAGAGACGACTTCAAGTCGCAAACAGGGTACATATTTTGCTTGAATAACGGAGCAGTGAGCTGGAAATCTTCCAAGCAAGATACTGTTGCTGATTCAACAACTGAAGCGGAGTATATTGCAGCAGCTGAAGCAGCAAAAGAGGCAGTTTGGATCCGAAAATTCCTAATTGGATTAGGAGTAGTTCCGTTAGCAGCTGAGCCCGTTCCATTGTATTGTGACAATAGCGGGGCTATAGCACAGGCTAAGGAACCAAGGTCTCATCAACGATCCAAACATGTTCTTCGACGATTCCATCTGATTCGAGAGATCATACATCGTGGCGATGTGAAGATCGAGAAGATCGCATCAGAGGATAATATTGCAGATCCGCTGACGAAGGCTATTCCTCGGGAAAAGTTTGAGCGACATGTACATAGTTCAGGTATTAGATGCTTGAGTGACTGGCTATAGGCCAAGTGGGAGATTGTTAGACAGTAATGACCCATAGCGTCACTATTTTGTAAATGATATTGTATTATTGTACAAAATCAACTATGTAGTAATGAAATTGCCTTTTACCGTTTTGTAATTTATTTACTTTGATATATAAATGGTAAAAGTCCCTATGATTAGTTCCGGATTGTGATGATATGAGACAGTATCAATCCATAAAGGTTTAATCATTAAATATCCCTAGTCGTAGTATTATCGAGATTGGACATCGATAATGCGGAATAGACTAGTACTGCACTTGTGCATGTTGAAGGGTACAACGGCATAGTTTCTCATATATTTAAGTATTGGATACTTATGCAAGTGCGGTAGGAGGTTGTGTTTTACCGATGGTACGGAAAACAGCTTCGCTCTGGATAGACCCCACGGAGTCCCATTGGTAGTATGTCTGCGTGTCTATGGGAGTCCGCTTCAGGGTAGGTGCATATGATCTTAACCTGAGATTTGCATCGCTAGTACTTACGACAATCGGTAAAATTTAGGTTTGGTGGTCCAGGGCTTTAACGAGTTCTGTGTATACCTCTTCTGGGTTTATCGAGAATCGTAGTGTACTGGGTGTGATGTCAAGATGGAAGTATCACTTCAGACATATGGAGATGATGATCGCGAGGGATACAGAACGAGTACTCTATAATGGTTGCAACCATCGGGATAATATGACTAGGTCAGGATTATCCGATTCAAAGAGACTGGTTGCTTGATGTCCGATATGTGTATCGTACGGGGCAGACACATATCCAGCCCCAGGCCTTACATGTGATCATCCGATACTGGATCGATATACACTATACTACGGTATGCTACGCCTGTTATAGATCTAATATTCCAGTAAGAATATTTCTAGAGAATTGGGTAGGCATGGCGTTTTGCTAGAAGCTAACCTTGTCTTGTAAATCGGTAAAAACGTAGTACTTGGTACGTACGTGTTCGAATAGTTCGACAACCGGATTTACTGCCAACATATCTAGAGGTCTCTTGGTCGCTTCCCGAAGATTCACCGATGACGTATGATTCAAACTCGATTAATCTTGGATTAATTACGGAGACTTTATCTTGGATAAAATACTATAAAAGAGAGAGAACGATTAATTTAGAATTAATCGTAAATTATTATATTCGATATAATAATCGGAATTCGATTTCGACGCGAAATTGAAATTAGATTTTAATTCGGGCAAACAAGTTAATTTAGAATTAATTCGTTAGCGACGTAAATAATATTTCGCTAGGCGCAATTATTTATTTAAATTCGATTTAATTAACGTCGCGACGTAAGCTCGGTATTTCGGAAATATCGAACCCGAACGCGTTGAGTGGGAAACGTGGGCCCACGTTCATTATTTAATGGAAACGTGTGGGGCCCACATGACACTTGTCATTATTGCTTGCATTATTTAATCTAATATGTATTGCATGAAGAAGTAGTGTACTAGCACTCAAGGGTATTGCATGGAAATTGAGTGTTTAGACACATCTCTAAGTCTTTCATGGTTTTGGGTCATAAGATATTATTATTTAATATAATTATGACATAAATATAATTGATTTGTGAGACAAAAATAAAAGAATTCTCTCCCTCTAATCTACAGTAACGAAACTGTGACAGTTTTCTTGGCTCTCCATTTTCAGGTTTTTGTTGCAAAAGCTTGAAGAATTTGTGTTTGTTTGGAACATAAAGAACACATCTTTGGCTAGCACCATCAAGGGATCATACAAGGTGTTCAGGGAAACTTCTCTTAGAGCTTGTGAAGGATCAATTAAAGCTTGGAGCTTCTCTTTTCTGCTTGGCCGAATCCTCCTGCACAAAGGAAAAAGTTTTGCTTCATCTACCGCATCCGCAATCCGTTTTTGTGAGTATTGTTTCCGCCATTACTTCAATACTTCAGTTCATTCTATATATATATTTGCTTGTTTTGATCTTGGGGACATGGTTATTAGATTTCCAACACTTTTAAGGCTAGGTAATGGTTTGGTGTCTTCCCTCATACACTACCTTTCTATAAGGAAAAGCTTTGAAGGCACCTAGACAATCACTTACCGTTGTGGCCTATTGTGATGGACTATTTTGGAAGACTCGTTGTTTATATTCCTGTCACCAAACGAATAAAGCCTAAGAGGCTAGGGTACTTAAGAGAGCCTCGCTCCACCCTCCCTCTGGGGAATCTACAACGAGAAATCCATTTGACAGTCAGTCCACATACCATAACTCGTTGGCACGTCTGTAAAGTATAAAAAAAGTGCGCTCACTTGGTCGCGCCGAACCCTTGAGTGGGAGAGACCTAGTTGTGGGCAATCCCTTCGCCAGCGAGAGTCTTTGTCTACACTCCCGCAAACCCACAAGTAGACCGGGGTCATATGGCCTATAGCAACTATTTCCTTGTGCTTGTGTGACCATCCTCATTTGGATGTAGTTGGATTTCTCTGTTTCAGAAATGCGAACTTATTGGGCCAATTTAAACTGGGACGAGTTCGTATCCTATGATGATTGGGCCAAAAGCTTCTGAAATATCGATGGGCCACTCTATAGAAATTATTTTAATGTTTGCATTACTTTTCTTTTATGCTTGTGTTTGGGAACATCGTCGTTTGGATCCATTTGGACAATTTTTTATGGGATGTGGGCTTGTTGGGCCATTTAAACTGGGACAAGAAACGGATCTTATGAAGATTGGGCCAAAGGCTTCTAAATATCGGTGGCCATTTTGTGTTTGGTGTTCGGAAACATTACCATTTGGATTTAGTTGGACTCCTTGCCATGAGATGTGAACTCGTTGGGCCATTAAAACTGGGACGAATTCACTCCTAGGACGGTTAGCCCAAAAGCTTCTAAAATGATAATGGGCCGATTTGTTTGAAATTTTAATCGATTTAGTATGTTCTATAGGTTACATGCATCTCATGCACCTCATACATACATACATCATGTTAACACCCTCTATGTCTCAAAAAGACATCATAGATACCGTTTGGGTTGAGAATGGACAAGGCTCACTAAAAAAATAGTAACAAGCATGAGTGAATCCGATAACGAGGTATCCCATATAGATCAGTTAGAGAACGGTCTCGCCAAAATCACTGAACAGTTGCAAGCCCTGACTACTGTTGTGGCTGGTATAGCTGGATCTCGTGCTGGGGGTAGTTTTGGGGATGTGAGGCAAGAGGAGCCTCCGAACAGATTGAGGGAGGATATCCCCACTTTTGATGATGATATGGCAGAGTATGCAGCAGGAAGAGTATCTAGCTCTCATGCAGATTACAGAAACTCCGGGATCAAGTTGAGACGGTTACCGCAGGATGAGGGGTAAGAATGAAGATTTCCTGGATTATGAGACGCTGACTTTCGAAGAGCAGTTGCCGGCACAGTTCAAGATGCCTGATATGGCTAAGTTAATGGAATGGGGATCCAATGGTGCATCTCCGTTAGTATGTATCAGTCATGAGTTCAGTTGGCCTATCTCAGCGCCAAGTGCAGAAGATGTTTTGGAATGTTGCTCGAGGGAGCTCCCGTGGTGTGGTACCACGTTTGGAGAAGAAAGTGAAGGAAGATTAGAGGGAGTTGGCCGATGCCTTCCTGAACAGTATGTCACTGACCTAGAGATCGATCTGTCACTCCGCGATCTAGAGAATGTTAAGCAAAAATTGGAGGAGAGTTTTAAGGAGTATGTTGGACCGATGGAGAGGTCAGTTGTTGAAAATGCAGACTAGGCCCTCGGAGAAGACCCGATTAAAATGATTATCAAGGGCACCAAGCCCTCAATTTACCAAGTTGAGGAGGATGACCTCCATGATTACAGACTTTCGGCAGTTGAGGGAAACTGTTATGGATATTGAAGAGGAAGAGGTGGAAAACATAAAGTTTTATGGCTTAAGTAGGAGGCCTATTGGGGGGACATCGAGTACTAAACCTGTTTTCTCTCTGCGGAAGTTGTTGCCATCCAGAACTGAAAATTTCCAATTTGGGAAGACCCCTGTCAAAGGTACTAGAGAAATTGAAGATGCAAGGACTCTTAAAACCCTTGGAAGCCAACCATTACCCAATCCCCCACCATCACATTATAACCTAACCTTTAACTGTTACTTTTCACCACAAAAGGGCCTGACACCGACAATGCGCCGACTCCGCCATGAAATCCAGGACCTGATAGACTCCAAAAAGATACCCACCCTGAAACAGAATGCCCCAGCACACACCAGAACCCTTTACCAATTACCACTCTGTCCCGCCCCCAACCTATATGATAAACTCTGGCCTACCCGAGAACCTTGTCCTCAAATCCTTTGACCTCCAAGCCGTTTGCCTTGGGATTTGGGATAGTAACAGCGAAGATGAAACCGAACATGGGAACAGTTTCTGGGCAGACTTCTCCAGTAGTGATGAAGAAGAAGTGAGGGTATGACACGCAGCGGGCGTTTCTACAATGATATGACTAATAAGGGTAAAAAAGTGTTATCATAGGGTAGAGAAGTGGCTGAGAATACAGAAAGTGCCGAGGGAGATGTAGTGCTACAGCAGTTGAGGAAAACCCGAGCGCAAGTTAGTATATGGGATTTGTTCTGTGTATCTCAGGAGCACAGGCGGGCCATGGTTGAGGCCTTAAGCAAGATAGTGGTGACGGAAGATGCAAACCCCGCAATGTTTGTTGGGTCAGTGCGAAAGGAGGCTTTGCAGACAATCACTTTTTCTGAGGAAGAACTCCCAGCTGAGGGGAGAAATCATAATAGACCTTTGTTTATCAGAGCTGAAGTGATGGGTAAAATAACCTCTTGTGTGATGGTGGATGACGGCTCATCCATTAATGTGTGCCCGTTGAAGATTTTGGAAAAGCTGGGTATGAAAGCAATCGAGTTAGACCCCTCCAGTATGACCATCAAAGCTTATGATGACAGTAAGCGAGGAGTTTGAGGGTACATTTGTAGCAGTGGTCAAGGTTGGTCCTATTGAGGACGAAGTTGAGTTTACAGTGCTGGACATCCCAGCCACTTTTGCCTTGTTGTAAGGAAGGCCTTGGTTTCACAAACTTTGGGGCGTGCCTTCTACTTTGCATCAGATGATTAAGTTCCCCGTATGAGGGAGAGATTATAACCATCCGAGCTGAGATAGATAATGATGTGGCTGCCTGGGAGACAACCTTTCACGAGGTTTCAGGTGTCAGCAACTTTTGAGGAATGGGTGGATCCTAAGGTGGCTAGGATCATGGAAAAAATGAAGTTTGAACCGGGTGAGGGTTCAAAATTGCCAGATTTCAGAGGACAGACTACTCGGAAGGTTTGTGATACACATCTGATGAAGAAAAGCCGAAGGTTAAAAAGAAAGGGCTGAAATTGATGGAGTACTTTGTGAAGGCTTCAGGGTATCAAGGTGAGCTCGAACCGATAGAAGTTAATGGGATTGTGGTGACTGAATTTGAGATCTTCCAGGATTTGTTGGGTGAGAAACCGCTGACTAAAGAAGCTGTGGAAGCAGAGAATTGGGAAGAAGAGTTTGATGAAGTTGGAGAGCCTAACTTTTGGAGAGGACAAAAAGCCTGAGGAAAACCTGGTTGCAGAGGAAGAAGTGTCTATAGATGATGAAGACATTTACCTTCCTGATTTGTTTGAATGTACTTCCGCATTATCCAGTAATAAAGACATTTATTTTGCTTACTTGCCTGAGTCATTCCCATTACTTACGCTGCATGAATCAAGCATATTTGATATCAGTTCGGCCAGAACTACTGCATTTAACTTGGGTACACTTGAGAACCCCAGGAAATTCTGATTGCAAGTGAAGTTACCCTCCGAAGAGAAGGATAAATTAGAAGAAGTATTGGGCAGATATGCTAAAGTGTTTGCTTGGTCCTATGAGGACATGCCTGGGGTAGACAGAAACATTGCCCAGCACACAATACCAACTTATCCGAATATGAGGCCAGTAAAACAGAAACTCCGACGGATGAGACCAGAATGGGCTGAGAAGTTAGAGAGGAAGTTAAAAAACAGATAGATGTGGGGTTCTTGGAAGTAGTAAAGTATCTTGAGTGGTTGGCTAATATAGTGCCAGTGTGCCGAGAAGAAAGGGACGAAGTTAGAATATGTGTGGATTACAGAGATCTCAACAAGGATTGCCCAAAGATGATTTTCCTCTACCACACATAGATGTTCTGGTTTGATAGTGCGGCTCTATCTGCTATGTATTCATTTGCAGACGGGTTTTCAGGTTACAATCAGGTGCTCATGGCTTGAGGAAGATAAGCACAAGACTGCCTTTGTTACCGAGTGGGTACTTATTGTTACAGGGTAATGCCATTTGGGCTCAAGAATGCGGGAGCTACGTATCAGCGGATGGCCACTACATTGTTCCACGATCTGATGCACAAAGAGATTGAAGTGTATGTGGATGACATGATGGTGAAATCAGAGACAAGAATTGGGAATATAGAAGCACTGGAGAGGTTCCTTCAGAGAGTTGACAAGTACAAACTGCGACTGAACCCCAAGAAATGTGTGTTTGGGGTAACGTCAGGAAAGCTGCTGGGGCATACAGTGGGAATGGGAGGAATTGAGGTAGACTCTGAAAAGATCAAAGCAATCACATAGATGCCAGCACCGAAGACTGAGAAGGAAGTCAGAGCATTCCTGGGGAAGATTCAGTACATCAGTCGGTTCATCGACAAGTTGACGTCAGTGTGTGAGCCTATCTTCAAACTGTTGAGAAAAGATCAGCCGGTAAAGTGGAATGAGCAGTGTCAGTCAGCTTTCGACAAGATCAGAGAATACTTGGTAAAGTCTCCTGTGTTGAAACCTCCAAGGTTGGGCAAACCTTTGATATTGTATTTGGCCATAGAATTAGAAGAACTGGGGGCAATGATGGTACATGCAGATGAGACAGGGATAGAACATGCAGTTTACTAGCTGAGTAAGAAGATGCTCCCGTATGAGGCTCGTTATCAAGAAGTAGAGAAGATCTGTCTTGCAGTTGTATGGGCTTCTAGAAAATTGCGGCATTATTTCCAGTCTTACAAGATCCAGGTAGTGGCAAAGGAGAATCCTCTGAAATATCTACATTCAGTGCCTTCGCTAGTGGGGAAATTGGGCAGATGGTTAGTATTGCTGACAGAGTTCGACATTGAGTATCTCACCACTAAAGTGATCAAGGGGCGAGCAGTACCAGAGTTTCTGGCGTTGCAACCTATTGAAGGGGATCAGTATAAGTTTGAATTTCCAGATGAAGAGATCCAAGCAATAACAGTTCAAAGATGGAAATGTATTTTGACGGAGTAGTGAATTACAAGGGAGCCGGAATTGGGATTGTGATAGTGACCCCCGAAGAAGAGACCTTGTCTTTGGCCAAAAGGTTGACATTCAGAGTAACCAACAACATGGCCGAGTATGAAGCATGTGCTTTTGGTTTGACTGCATTGATAGCCTTGAAGGCCAAGAATGTGGAAGTCTACGGAGATTCTATGTTGGTAGTCCAGCAGATGCAAGGAGAAGGAAGAACAATTGAAACCTTACCTATTTTACCTCAGAAATTTCGCACAGGTTATCCCCGATTGTAAGTTTCAGCACTTGCCAAGAGAAGAGAATCAGATGTCAGATGCATTGGCCACACTCGCAGCGACTTGGGAAAATCCAGAAAAGTTAGTGATGAGACCGCTAATACTGACAACAGCATGAAGACCTGTTTATGAGATAGAGAGAATTCTAGAAATAGAGGTCGATGACGGTAAACCTTGGTATTATGACATTCAGAGGTATCTGGAACATGAGGAACTCCCATAGGGAGCTCCCATAGGGAGCAGACAGAAAAGACAGAATAGCCATTCAGAAGTTAGCTTCCCAGTATGTGATTTTGAAAGGGGAACTGTACAAGAGGCAAGCAAATGGTATTCAGTTGAAGTGTTTGAGAAAAAAAGAAGCCCCACATGTAATGGAAGAAGTACATGCCGGGGTATGTGGTCCGCACATGAACGGGTTGAATCTGTCCCGCAAGATAGTGAGACAAGGTTTTTATTGGTCAACCATGGAAACAGACTGCGCGAAGATGGTAAAGCACTGTCATGATTGTCAAGCACACGGTAATTTGAATCACTTGCCGCACATAGAGTTGCACGGGTTGTCAGAGCCGTGGCCTTTCTCAGCATGGGGAATTGATATGACCGGAGAAATTTGACCGAATGCATCGAATGGGCATCGCTTCATAGTTGTGGCAGTAGATTACTTCTCGAAGTGGGTGGAAGCCGAATTATTTCGCAATGTTACAGCAAAACAGATGGCAAAGTTTATAGCTCGGAACCTCATTTGTCGGTATAGTATGCCGCATCATGTAGTGACAGACAACGGAGTTCAGTTTCAAGGAGAGACAAAGGCAATGTTATAGAAATACGGGATAGGCCACCACAAGTCATCACCGTACAGACCGCAGGCAAATGGGGCAGTTGAGGTAGCCAACAAGACTATAAAGACGATTTTAGCCAAGACGACAGAGAACTGCAGAGATTGGGCCGAGAAACTACCATATGCTTTGTGGGGGTATAAAACATCAGTAAGAACAGCAACAAGGGCCACACCTTACTCTTTGGTCTATGGAATGGAATCAGTATTGCCAGTAGAAGTGGAAATACAGTCTATGAGGGTATTAGCAGAGGCAGAATTACCAGAACAAGAGTGGGCCGCACAGAGGTTTGTTCAGTTAGCACTACTGGATGAGAAGAGAACGAAGTCTTTGTATCACATGCAGTTGTATCAGAATAGACTAGCCCGAGCATTCAATAAGAAAGTACGCCCTACCAAGATCAGAAAGGGTGATTTGGTACTTAAGCAATCAAAGCCATCGACGACAGATCCAAGAGGAAAGTTCAGACCTAACTGGGAAGGGCCTTACATAGTGCAGAAAGTAATGGGAAATGGAGCAGTGAGGCTATCAGACTTGGAATGGAAGGAGTTCACCGAGCTGATCAACGTAGACAGATTGAAGCAGTAGTTTGCCCGAGGGGGAGAAGACCGACCAGTCACCAAGGAAATTGGTAGAAGACCTAACCCAATGGAATAAGAAAATCATTCATGCATACACGTAACATTGCATTCTCTTCGTGTTTGTTTTTGTTTTGTGTTCGCAGGTTCAAAGAAAGGATAAAGCTATAGAAATGAGCCAAGCAGCGTCAGCGCAGCTTCAGTTTCGGGGATAATTTCCAGGAGGCGAGGCCTATATCGACTCGGGGTCGAGGCCCATATCAGCTTGGGGGCGAGGCCCCACATCATGTCAGCTTGGGGGCGAGGCCCATGTCAGCTTGAGGGCGAGGCCCACATCGTCAGCAGTTTTGGGATGCGTCCCAGGGTCGAGGCACCCTTGTTATCAGTTGCAGTTTCGTGATGCGTCCCAGGGTCGAGGGCCCACTGCATCATCAGTTGTAGTTTCGGGATGCGTCCCAGGGTCGAGGGCCCACTACATCATTTGTTCGAGGGTGAGGCCCTCATTTCCAATGGTATCGGGATGCATCCCAGAGTCGAGGTGCCCCCATTATCGGTTGCAGTTATTGGGATTCGTCCCAGGATCGAGGTCCACTGCAGCACCAACTCAGCTCGAGGCAGCAGACGAGTCAGGTAAGTGAAAATGCATTGCATAACTTTGATAGGATTGTTCAAAGTCACACACTACACAAGTCCCATCAAAGTGGGGGAGACTGTAGGCATTGCATTTTTTCATGTGAAACCCGATGATGAGTCTCAGTTGGAGGCACTACCTTTTTAGTTAAGGATATTGCGGGAAACGGTCGTCGGAAGGGAATCGGTGTTTCATTAGATTTTTATTCACTTGTTTAGCATCAGGCTCACTTGTTGGACCTCCGTTTAAAGGACTCTTGGCCCAAACCCACTCACCAAACCAACAAAACACCTAGCTTACCAAGACAAAGCCCACGCCCACACCCACCTAGGCCCACACGCCCATGGCCCCTAAAATACACCCAAATTAAATTAAATATTAATTAAATTAAATATTAACTAAATAAAATATTAATTAAGTCATTTACCAAATTAAATAAGACATAAAATATAATTATACCAAATTAAAATATTGTAACTTCCTAATCCAAAATATTATATACTAAATTAAAGAAAACATTAAATTAAATCATACCTAATTAAGATAAATCACAAATATTATATACCTTACTTAACCAATATCATGCCTAAACAAGATAAATCAAATATTCAACCTTCCTAATTCACCAAAATTTGTCACCCCCAATCAATCAAATATTTTCCTTGTTTGACAACAAATCCAATCTATTCCTTGTGAGACAAGACAAAGCCCTAGCCCTTGTCTATATAAACAACCCAAAACCAAAGCCAACCCCCTCTCCAATCTCTCACAATTCACGCCCATACATGCCCAAGAAACCCTAGCACTCTTACGCATACATCAACAAGAAGCAACACAAACAATTCTCTTCATCTCCACCCTCACTTCACCAAAAATAAACCTTCAAAACAGTCCACTAAAACACCGAAACAGCAGCCCCAAAAACTGCAGCCATATCACGGAAAAACACCTTAAAACAGTCCTTAAAATCCTTAAAATAGTAACATAAAAAACTGCACCATTAGCCTCCTTAAACCACCGAAATAGACAGCCCTTAGACCCCTAAAAAACGCAAAAATAGTAGCTTTAAAGACCTGAAACAGTAAGTAGAGAATACAGAGAAAACAGCAGCAAAACAGAGGTCAAACAGCAGCAAAATGGAGGTCAAATTACAAGCAAAATAGCAAAACAGTGAGCTAAGACGCTAAACCAGTGAACCGGAGAAGTTGAGGAGCTTTAACCCTTCCGATCTCCGTGCAATGTAAGTCTGAAAGTCAGAAAAAAAGGTTAGACCTGAGGGTATTTTTCACACTTGTTTTTAGTTTTATCTTTATTATTTATTGAGTTTTGTTCGCATGATTACTATATTAAAATGCATGTTGTAGCCCTTGAGTAGATAAATATGCATATATTGTAAAATGATGTATGTTGTGGCCCTTGAATAAAATGAAAAATGTGTCGCCTCTCGTGGTATATAGGATGGAAACCCGGACATAAATTTTATAGCCGATTCCGAATGGATGGTAATATGATCTGTACTCGGGATACAACTCCACGTACCACTTGAGTAAACGGTGCATATTTTGTTTTATGTTGTTTTGATTTGTTTGTCATTCGTTACTTGACTTCTGCATGTTATTCGTTTATGTAACGATGTGATCGAGCGTATGGGCTTAGTAAGTTGGATTAAAGGTCCCCTATTCTGAGGGGTTAAAATACTTTACCACGATGCTTTGCCGCGCCGATTGATGTATATTCGGTTGAATGTAAGATGTGTTCAATCGGGAATACAAAGTCCGATATTACTGTCTTTATTTTTAAATGCATGACGTTATCGAGTGCATGGGCTTAGTAAGTTGGATTAAAGGTCCCCTATTCTGAGGGGTTAAAATCCTTTACCACGATGATTTTCCGCGCCGGTTGATGTATATTTGATTGGATGTGAGATATGTTCAATCGGATACATGAAGTCTGATATCATTGTCTTTACTTCTTTATATATGTATTGTGTTGTTTGCGCATGGGCTTAGTAAGTGCGATTAAATGTCCTCTATTTTGAGAGGTTAAAATCCTTTACCACGATGCTTTGCCGCGCTGGACAGTGTATGTTCGATTGGATGCGAGATGAGTTCAATCGGATACGTGAGGTCCTGCATTGTGGATTTGTTTGCTTATGTAAGTGTTGTATGCATCAGGTCTGGTTCTGTTCAAACACGTTCTCGAACGCTACGTGAATGCGCACGTAGTTTTTTAGTTTCATCATGCATCAGGTCTGGTTCTGTTCGAACGCGTCCTCGAACGCTATACGAACGTGAACCTTCTGTTTACCGTTCGAACGCATTCTCGAATGGTACACGAACGCGCACGCACTTTCTTTGTTTGATCATGCATTTTGTATCATCAGGTCTGGTCCCGTTCAAACGCGTTATCAAACGCTACACGAACGCGAACCTTCTGTTTACCGTTCGAACGTGTTATGAATGCTACACGAACGCGCACACACTGAACTGAGTCTGTCTCATCATATTTCATGCATAATTGCCTCTTGGGTGATCTCTCTTGCATTATATAGTCAATCATATTATTTGTATTCCTGCATTTATCCATTCGATGTATTAATAAGATAGTACTCAAGCATGATTAGGTTGTTCTTAGTTTTCCATATCATATGATCGAAATATGTTCATGAGATTGCCATGTGATGTTGTATGTTGTGATGATTAATTTCATGCATGTGAACTTAGAAATATAATTATCATTGGAAATAAGTTGTTTAGGCTTGGCTAAATTATTGCATAAATCATTTTATTACAAGTGGCATAAGTAAGGGACCATTCCGAACCCAACGGTTTGAGGTCTTCCCTTGCGAGGGGTGAGTGCGGCCTTAAATCTCATTTTCCCGGTTCACACCAGGTGGCGACTCCATTATTCTCTGATTTAGTCCCCCGCGGGCTACTCCGTACTCCCAACTAGGCCGCGAGCCTAAAACAGCATGATCCGCCCAGTTTCTGTGTCCCACAACCCCGCTTCCCGCACTGGAGGCAAACATCCTGAGACTTGTCCTTCGGCTTCCCAGAAGCCTTTGACGCCTTACCCTTGCCTCTTTTCTTATGCTTTTTCTTTTTCACACCTCTAGTCGCCTTGGGCCCAGCCCTTAGTGAATGAGATATCGATGCAAAGTGCGCCTCGCACTTTTTGCCCTTTTGGAGCTACTTCTCTGCCTCACGCAGCGTGGATATCAGCTCTCCAAGAGTCTACTCTTGGTTCAACATGTTGTAGTTCATGATGAACCCACTCCAAGTGTCGGGGAGAGACTGCAAGATCAAATCTATAGAGGTCTCTATCTCAAAGACAATCCTCATTTGTCTAAGCTGCTCAATATCGGCAACCATCTGTGTCACGTGATGTTCAACAGACGTACCCTCCGACATCCGAGCACGGAAAAGCTTCTTCTATAACTAATATCTTTGTGATCTAAGGTAAGTTGGAGAATGTGTGTTGATGATAGAGCTTTAAATAAGGAAACTATTAAAGATAAACTCTCAATCCTGGTCATTGAGGAATTACTTTATGAACTACACATGAAACTTCTATCTTTTCAAAAATTGACCTTAAGTCGGGATACCACCAAATTAGGGTGAGAAATGAGGACATTGCTAAAACTGCCTTTCGCAGCCATGAAGGTCACTACGAATTCTTGGTAATGCCATTTGGCATCACCAATGCTCACTCCACTTTTCAAAGTCTTATGAATACCATTTTCAAGATCTATTTTCAAAGATTCATTATTGTTTTCTTTGATGATATTTTAGTCCATAGTAAAGACCACACTGCCCACCTTTAACACATACGGTTGACACTGAAAATATTACAGGAAAACAAGCTGTCTGCTAAGATGTCTAAATACTAATTTGGAAGGGAGGAGATAAATTACTTAGGCTATGTAATCACTAACGAAGGAGTTCAAGTTGATTTCTCTAAAATTGAGGCAATGAGAAGTTGGTCTATACCTACTTCGTTGAAATCACTTAAAGGATTTCTTCAACTGACCAGGTATTATAGGAGATTCATTAAACATTATGGAGCTATTGATGCCCTCTCACAACTTTACTAAAATGCAATGTTTTTAAGTGGACATATGATGGAACTAATGCCTTTGAAGTCCTCAAAACAACTATGTCTCACCCACTAGTTTTAACTAGACCTAAACCGGGAACCGGAACCGAGCCAGACAATTTCAGTTCGTTTTTTAAATTTAAAATTTTAATTTTAATTTCTTAAAAAAATAAAAAAAGGATTTCAAAATTATTTAAAATTATTAATTTGAATTTATATTTCATTAAATTAAAAATTAAATTAAAGAGCTTGAATTTAAATTTATAAAACTTAAGTTATCTATGTATCCTTTAGAGGTGAGAGGAATCAAAGCTCACGTAGTTCTATTATATTTTTTAGATAGTTTCCTATTACAAATTTATAATTATTTACTCATTAATCATCATAATTATTTGTGCCTATTGTTGATCTTTTAGCTCCTGTTCCACTTGCACTTGCAGATGCATTGTCGAACAAGTCTTCAAAGTCATCGAGGGCATCTTCGTGTTGTCTCAGATAAGCTCGAGTCCAATCATCCACACATGTTGTTGCTTCTAAAGTGCTTGGATGTAATAAAGACCATCTTGCTTCCAAAATATTTCCCCATAAGTTGAAGGCTTGTTCAACCGCTATGGTGGAAATAGATGCTGCCATCACCACTTTAGCAATAACTGATAAAACATGATAGACATTTTGATGTCCGTTCCACCAGTCAAGTACTTAAAAATTTTTACTTACTAAACTTTCAAGAGGAAATTCGAAATTGGTAGATAAATAATTATCTAATTCTGGATTGTTAATCGTGTTATCTCTCTGTTTTTTATTTCGTTGGAGAAACCAATGATCACTTACGCTAAGTCTTAAATGTATTACAGGTTCGCTACTAGATTATCCTGATAATGGCAAGTTATATATACTAATATAATCATTAAATAAATCTATTAAATCAATTTTTATTCCATCTATTATTTTTCTAATATTAACTTCATCATCTATTCCTAAAAATGCATAGTAAGTTTGTAAGCCACTATTCAAACCTTCTAATTTAAATCTAAGATAAAAAATTGTGGCAATAAGATAAAGTAATGAAATGTATTTAAAATAAGTCATTCATTTTCTCTCCATAACATCAATAGATTCAATTAAAACAATATTATCAACATTAAAACTTTTGGCATGACCATATAGAGTACCAAAAATATTCAAACATTCAACAAGAAATAAATTTATTGTAGGATAATAAACCCCGCTAAGAACATTTGTAGTATCATTAAAAAATTTTAAAAGTTCTAAATTTTTTTCACAAATATTCCATTGACTAGGCAAAAAAACTATATAATATATCTTTGTATTGAAAAGCTTGAGTTAAAAAAAATAAGTTGAATTCTAACGAGTTGGATCCTGATTTAACACCATTTAAATTACAAAACTTGACACATTCTCTCCTAACTTGAGAATATGACCAAATACAATTAAGTGCAATCTCAATAGGATTAATGTGATGTTATAAAAAAGTCAAACCATCTTAAATACATAAATTAAGGACATGTCTTTTGCAAGGAATATGAAAAAATCAACCCCCCAAATTCTGTTGACATTTTTCTTTTAAATTTCTAATTGATCCAGTATTTGTAGATGCATTGCAAAAATCAATTTTTAAAATTTTACCTAATAAACTATATTCATCAAAAATTACTTTAATCAGTCTATAATTATTTTGTACAATATGTTGTTCATCAAAAACTCTAAATGCAATACATCATTTTTACATGTATGCATCAATCCAATGACAAATCACACCCATATATGAATGTGTTTTCCAATGGTCACTCTAAATATCAGAACAAATAGAAATATTACCTTTAATATCCTTAAATAGTTCATTTAAAATAATTTTACCATCTTTGTATAATTCAAAAATTTCCCGCTTTGTTGTATTTCTAGGTATTTTACAGGCATATGGATTTAAAATATTTCGAACATAATTAGTAAAAGTAATTTTTTCACCAAAACTTAAAGAAAGATGTGTCATACAAATAAATTTAGCAA
Organism: Zanthoxylum bungeanum; assembly: GCA_019454045.1. Classification (NCBI taxonomy): domain Eukaryota; kingdom Viridiplantae; phylum Streptophyta; class Magnoliopsida; order Sapindales; family Rutaceae; genus Zanthoxylum; species Zanthoxylum bungeanum. The sequence continues at coordinate 118,508 of SKCR01052761.1, forward strand.
ATTCTTCTCTATTTTTAGCATAAGAATATTTAAATAAATCTTAAGAACTCGTACCTCTACTAGATTAAGAGAATGTTGGGATATATGCCTTAGAGCTTCATGTAATGCAAATAAAATTATATTTTATGATACAATAAGATACATTATTCATTTATCAAAGTGTTTGTTTAATATTGCATATTGTAAATTTTCCTTTTTACCCTAGATTACTTTTGTGCCTTCTGATTTAGTGAATGAGTGTCATACACAAGATGATTTAAGTTTGAAATTAGTAATCTAAAATAGTCCATAGAGAGCAAACAAAGCAGATACGTTATTTGCTGTTTATCTATAGCTGCGGTCCATTTTATAATTGTATGGCGACCTTGATCCGGGATCGTTCATGTGGTTACATGGGAATGAAGGCACCTTATATGATATGATCATATAGGACTGGACCAAGATAGAAATGTTTTTCTTATAATATCCGTTAGATAAAGAAATTTATTTCAATATACTAGATGGTTATATTTGGATTGATCAGAATTCTGAGTGTACTATGAACTCTTACATGGCAGACTATGTCCTTTGATTTACAAAAGTGAGGTTGGTGTAACAATCCCGACCAATAGCTACATACTTTGGGGACATGGTTTGGTATGTAGCTGGGGACGTTTTGTTGGGTTCTCTAAGGAACTATAACCAAGATCATTAAGCATAAAAGAATGTGAATACGCAAAGTAAAGTAGCGGAAAATACTTACATTGCTCGGCTAAGGATGTTAGACAACAAAAATTTTGCCTTCACGGAAGTCGCTCCAAGCTTATACTTTGATGTATGTTGAGCTTCCAAGCTTGTCCTTGAATTCCAAACTCATGGATTAGTGTCCCTAACACCTTTGTATGACTCCTTTGATGTGCTAGCATGTTGATTTTTGAATCCAAAACCAAAGGTAATGAGATAGACTAGGTGATGTGACTTGTGTGGGCCCCACTTGATTCAAAATCCGAGTGGGCTCGCAAACAAATTCCGGGCTCGGGTTCGTTAATTTCAAATTAACGAATTTTCCGTTGCGACGTAATTAAATCAAATTTAATTAAATAATTATGCCAAGCAAAATTACTATTAAAGTCGCTCGCGAATTAATTCTAAATTAATTCGTTCGCCCGAATTAAAATCTAATTTTAATTCCGCTATGAAATCTAATTTCATTTAATATATCGAATATATTATTTAATCGATTAATTCCAAATTAATCGTTCTCTCTCTACTAATTTAATTTTATCCCAAATAAAATTCTCCGTAATTAATCCTAGATTTATTTTCTCTCTCTTCTAATTAATCCCACATTAATTATGTTCGAGTCATACGTCATCGGTGAATCTTCGGGAAGCGACACATGCGATCCTTGGATATGTTGGCAGTAAATCCGGTTGTCGGATTATCTGAACACGTGCGTACCCAGAAGAGGCGTACACAGAACTTGTTAAAGCCTCGGACGACCAAAACCAAAGTATACTGATTGTCGCAAGTATTAGCGATGCAAGTCTCAGGTTAAAACCAAATACATCTACCTTGATGCGGATTCCCATAAACACATAGTCATACTACCAATGGGATTCTGATGGGTCTATCCAGAGCGAAGCTGTTCCCGTACCATCGGTAAACACAACCTCCTATCACACTTGCATAAGTATCCAATACTTAAATATATGAGAACTATGCCGTAATGCTCGCAAAACGCGCACAAGTGCAATACTAGTCTATTCCGTATTATCGATGTCCAGTCTCGATAATATTAGGACTATGGATATTTAATGATCAAACCTTAGTGGATTAATATTGTCTCATATCTTATTAATCCGGTACTAATCATATGGACTTTTTTCATTTATGTATCTTGGTAATCCAATTACAAATGATAAAATAGCAATTTCTTTTGTCACATATTTAATTTGTACAACAACGCCACGTTCTGTACAAATAGTGATGCTATGGGTCATAATTGTCCAACAATCTCCCACTTGGCCTATAGCCAATCACTCAAGTATCCTACACCTGAACTATGTACGAGTTGCTCAAACTTCTGCTGAGAAACAGCTTTCGTCAGCGGATTTGTATTGTTATCATCTAATGCGATTTATTCGATCATCACATCGCCATGATGTATGATCCGACGAATCAGATGAAATAGTTGAAGTATATACTTAGATCGTTGATGAGACCATTAATTCTTTAGCCTGTACTGTAGCCTAGCTCAGCTACTAACAGAACTACTCCTAATCTAATTAGGAATTTTACAGATCCAAAATTGCTTCTTTTGTTGCCTCAGCTGCAGCAATATTCCGCTTTTGTTGTTTATTCGACAACAGTATCTTGCGTGGAAGATTTCCAGCTCACTGTTCCGTTATTCAAACTATATAGTACCCTTATTACGACTTATAGTCGTTTTTATCGGTTTGGAAACTTACAACGGTGAACCCAGTCACTTCAAGTTCTCCTCCTCCATAGGTTAAGAAATCATCCTTAGATCATCTAAAATACTTAAGGATGTTCTTAACATCAATTCAGTAAATATCACTTGGATTGGCATGATTGTGACTCCATATGTTCAAAACATATGAGACACTAGGTCACGTACATATATTTCAATGTACGATTTCTCGGAGAGTGCCAACAACTTTTAGATCTATCCCAGTAGATCCTTATTCCTATAATAAATGTTGTATCTCGCAAGTATTCTACGGAGAATTTTCATGAAAGCCAAGCTTTCACCGATTATATTATGGGAATGTCATTTCCAAGAAATGATATGTCATCATTATATAGGATAATCATTATCATTGCGCTCCCACTAACCTTCTTATATACATAAGAATCATTTTCATTTTGAATTAAATCATATACCATTATGATTACATCAAAACGCTGGTTCCAAGAACGTAATGTTTGCTTCAATCCATAAATGGATCGACTTAACTTGTAAACCTTGTTTGCATGTTTTGGCACGACAAAACAGTCAGGATGTTGTAAACATCCTCCAAAAGGTTTCCGTTAAGGAAAGCGGTTTTGACGTTCAGCTGCCATATTTCATAAATGAAATACGCAGCATTAGCAAACATTATCCAAATGAATTTAACCATGGCAATAGGTAAACGTTTTCATCGTAATCGACACTATGTTGATGACGATACCTTTTCTGTACAAGTTAGCTGTGTATATTTGTATGTTGCCATCCATGTATGTACCAATTGGCACAATGCCTTCCGGTACAACAACCATTGTCCAAACTTGGTTGGTATACATGGAATCTATTTCAGACTTCATGGAATTTTGCCATGATGAGGGAGTCGATACCTTGTATCACTTCCTCATACGTAGCCGGTTCGTCTTTCTCAATAAGATTGACATCTACATGAAGTGAGATCAGAAACCCATACCTCCCATGTTATTTTCTGACTCTCTCCGACTTACGTGGTTCTTGTGTATTCGAATATTATTGGTACAGTTTCATCCCTGATGAACTGTTGGTGTTCCATGAGGACTCGGTGTCTGGAACAGTATTACTCTGATTTTCATCGAGTTTTACTTTCCTCCCACTTACCACTGCATATAGGAATTCCTCTTAGGAAAATCGCATGGAGAGCAACAATTGAATTGTTCTCTTGTGAGTTGTATAAGTACTATACTTTGGTTTTCCCTAGGACAACCTAAAAATAGGCACTTATCCAATTTAGGTTCTAATTTGGTACTATCCAAATGTATGCCCAGTATTCCAAAATCTTCAGGAATGTGAAAACTCGGTTTCTTTCCTGTTCATATCTAATATGAAGTCTGTCTAACAGATTATCATGGAACCTTATTCAAAATAAGTATTGCACTATTTAATGTGTATCCCGTGAAGGAAATTGGTAGCTCAGAGTGACTCATCATTAACCTTACCATGTCCAACAAAGTTCGATTTCTTCCTCGGACACACCGTCAAATTGAGGTGTCTCGGGAGGAGTCCACTGTGAAAGAATAACATATTCTTTCAAGTAATCTTGAAACTCATATGTTTAAGTATCTTACACTATTGTCCGACCGTAAGGTTTTTAATACTTTTACCGGTCTGTCTTCTTACTTCGTGTCGAAACTCTTTGAATTACTCAAAAGTTCCTGACTTGTGTTTTATAAGATACACATAACCGAAACGCGATGCCACATCCATAAAGCTTAAGAAGTATTCATATTCATCTCTAGCCTAGCTAGACATGGGCCCACTTACGTTACTATGAACGAGGGCAAACAGATTGGTGGCACTTACACTTTTACCAAGTAAAAGGTATTTTAGGCACTTTGCCCAATAAACTAGATTCGTAGACATCATTTGAATTAGAATCAAATCCGTCCTAGTACCCACTCTTCGAAAGTGTGGATATACGAGTCTTGTTAATGTGTCTCAGACAATAATGCCACAAATAAGTCTCATCTGATTAATTCAGTTTGAGCTATTTGTTTGTCATGCTATATGTATGAGATTAATTTATAATCTAAATATAAATATTGTTATTCACATATAATGTGTTTATCTCGATATCATCTTTATAAACTAAAACACTTAGTGTTCTAGAATATAAAGGTATACCCGAAACGGGTTAAACTAGATATAGAGATAATGTTTCTAGTCAATCTAGGTACATTATAACAGTCTCCTAATTTAAGTACATGCCAAAATGGCATTTCCAAAACTTAGGTTTCTACGGTTAAAACAGTGACTCTCGTCCCATTTTCGACTCATAGGTCAATCTCACCTGAAGTCAGTATCCTGCTAATCAGCAGATTCCACACATCAATACATATATTTATGTACCACATCCGGTATCTAAAATCCAATTTTAAAACCAGCAGTGTTTGAATTCTGCATGTTACTTGTTTATGCATGATGCGATCGAGCGCATGGGCTTAGTAAGTCGGATTAAAGGTCCCCTATTTGGAGGGGTTAAAATCCTTTTACCACGATGCTTTGCCGCGCCAGTTGATGTGTGTTCGGTTGGATGTAAGATATGTTCAATCGGGCATACTAAGTTTGATATGATTGTCTTTATTTTTGTATGCATGATGCGATCGAGCGCATGGGCTTAGTAAGTCGGATTAAAGGTCCCATATTTTGAAGGGTTAAAATCCCTTACCACGATGCTTTGCCGCGCCGGTTGATGTGTGTTCGGTTGGATGCAAGATACGTTCAATCGGGCATACTAAGTTTGATATTATTGTTTTTTTTAATTCTTCATATGCATGATTCAATTGAGCGCATGGGCTTAGTAAGTGCGATGAAAGGTCCCCTATTTGGAGGGGTTAAAACCCTTTTACCACGATGCTTTGCCGCGCCGATTGGTGTATACTCGATTGGATGCGAGATGAGTTCAATCGGATACGTGAGGTCCCACATTGTGGATTTGTTTGTCTATGAATGTGTTGCATGCATCAGGTCTGGTTCCGTTTGAACGCGTTCTCGAACGCCACACGAACGTGAACCTTCTGTTTACCGTTCGAACGCATTCTCAAACGCTACGCGAACGCGCACACATTTTTTTAGTGTTTCATGCATCAGGTCTGGCTCCGTTCGAACGCGTTCTCGAACGCTATACGAACGCGAACCTTCTGTTTACCGTTCGAACGCGTTCTCGAACGCTACGTGAACGCGCACCCACTGAACTGAGTCATGTTCATCAGATTTCATACATAATTGTTCCTAGTAGCTATCCCTTCGTATGATGAATCTGATTGCTTCTCTGTATTACGCAAGATTGTGTAGGTATCATTCATCTGTATTCCCCACAGGTATGAGTACAATGTGTTTAACGTATTACAATTCATATATACATGTCGTGATAGCATTTGAGTATTATTTCTCGTGGTATATCGGATGGAAAGCCAGACATAAATTCCGTAGCCGATTCCGAATGGACGGTAGTGCGGTCTGTACTTGGGATATAATTCCACGTACCACTTGGAAAAGTGCTCACATGTGTGCTTGTGTGGTTAATGTGTGTGCTTGTGTTTTCGTGAATACAATATGCCAATGAAGTTGTATGTTCGTTGCTACTTTGATGTACTTTCAAGCATGCAATCTTAGATGTGAAATATATGCAAATTTAGGTGTAAGTTTTATTTTTGTGCATGTGAACTTAGAAGTATGATACTCTTGGAAATAAGTGTTATTTAAGCTTGATTAAATTATTACACAAATCCTTTCATTACAATGACATAAGTAAGGGACCATTCCGAACCCAACGATTTGAGGTCTTCCCTTGCGAGGGGTGAGTGCGGCCTTAAATCTCATTTTCCCGGTTCACACCGGGTGGCGACTCCATTATTCTCCGGTTTAGTCCCCCGTGGCTACTCCGTACTCCCAACCGGGCCGCGAGCCCGGGACAGCATGTGTCGCCCAGTTTGTGTTCCCACACCTAGGATAACCAACAACTTAGGCACTTATTCAATTTGGGTTTTAGTTTGATATCATCCAAACTTATGCCTAGCATTCCCAAATCTACAGGAATGAGAAAACCCGGTTTCTTTCCTGTTCATATCTAATATTAAGTCTGTCAAACAGATTTTATGGAACCTTATTCTAAATAAGTTCTGCACTGCTTAAAGCTTATCTGTTGAAGGAAATGGTAGCTCAGTGCGACTCGTGATTAACCTTATCATGTCCAACAAAATTCGGTTTCTCTGGTTCGGACACACCATCAGGATGATGTATTCCGGGAGGAGTCCTCATTGAAAGAATACTATACTCTTTCAAGTATATTATTGAAAGAATATTATTGCTTAAGTATTTTCATCATTGTCTAACCATGACGATTTAATACTTTAGGCGATCTGTTTGTCTATTTTCGTGTCGAAACTTTAAAAGTTTCCGATTTGTGTTTCAAAGAAACAGATAACCATAACGCGATGCCACATCCGTAAGGGTCACGAAATATTCATATCCACCTCTAGCCTAGCTAGATATGGGCCCACTTGCTTCACTATGAACTAGGGCTAATATATCGGTGGCATTTGCACTTTTACCAAGTAAATAGTGTTTTAGGCACATTGCCCAATAAACTAGATTCGTAGAATTTATTTGATTGGAATCAAATCAGTTCTAGTACCCACTCTTCAAAAGTGCGGATATACGAGTCTTGTTTAATTGTGTCTCAGACAACAATGCCACATCAGTTTCTTCTAATCAAATCAGTTTGAGCTGTTTGTTTGTCATGTTATATGTTTGAGATTTATTTATATTCAAAATATAAATTCTGTTATTTCATATCTAATGTGTTTATCTCAATATCATCTTTATATAATAAAACACTTTAGTGTTCTAGAATATAAAGGTTCACCCGCAAAAGGTTAAACACTGATATGGAGATAATGTCTCTAGTCAAACTAGTTACATTATAACAGTTTCCAAATTTAGGTACACACCCGAAGGTAGTTCCTAAACTTAGGTATCTACGGTTGAAATAGCGATTTTCATCCCGTTTCCAATTCGCAGATTAATCTCAACTGAAGTCAGTATCCTGCTCATAGCAGATTCAGAACATCAGTACATATATTTTATGTACCACACTAAGTATTTAAAATCCAATTTTAATACTAGTAGTGAACATAATGATGACAAACATATTTGAAGTCAGAGCCTTGTCGTCTTCAATTCCTTCATGTCTGCTTTGTCCAAACGGTAGTCACGCTTCCGCGATCCCGTTTACCACAATTTAGGCAGACATTTTGGGATATGTCATTTATCTTCCCAAAAGATTATAATGATTTTGCCTTTGCCATTTTCATATCCCAGAAGCCTTTGGCCAAGCCTTGGCCTTCTAGAATATCGAAGTAAGGTGCGACTAGCGCTACTCGCCTATTGCAAATTTTGACTTTATCTCCTTGAGAATAGTCATTAATTCTCCAAGAGTTATTATTGCAATTTAGTACTTCTAAAATCTAAGTATCGATTTATGAAGATCTTTCAATTTCAATATCATACTTTAAAGATCTAACCCTTAGTTTTGACAAAGAAATTAAGGAGTCTACTGCGACAAGCTCCATGGATTCTACTGCGACAAGCTCAATGGATTAAGCACTTAAGTTATCATCACATGATCTTCTAAAGATTATGCTCTACTATTTGCTTAACTCCGGGCTTAGGCATAATATGTTATTTTATCAAATAAAGTAACTTATTTGTTTCCAGGACCATCCTAAAATTTTATTCCCAATTTGAAAATTAAACCATTTAAATACATTTTCCCTAGGATTATGTTTTAAATGTCAATCTTTCATTTTTATCTTGATTCTAATAGCCCAACTATTTAATCAACGATTTCGGTACTATTTATTATAATGATTATTATAGTCCAACTATTTTAATCAATTATAATTAATTGAATCAAATATATTGATTATTATAATCCAATTATATAATCAAATATAAATGAATTATTTGAATATAGTCCAACTATTAATTAAAACAACAATTCAAATATTAGTCAAACTAACATTTGATTTATTTAACAAATGATATTTGATTTGAGCGCGTATGGCAAGTAATTAAACGATTATTACAAATTCAATTCTTGCCTCCCACTATTTTTCGGCGAGCCTCTAACCCTATGTCGAGTACTCGGGAAACCGTGTTTCCTAGTGGGCTAGGATCCCGTTAAATATCACATAATCTTGACTTTGGCCAACAAATTGTATGATAATTAACTAGGTAGATCTCTAAGATCGATTAGATCCAATCCAATTCCTAGATCCAGTAGGGGGACATCCAAGTTTGTAACATATATCTTATATATGCCAATATATCCAATATATTGCCTAACCTTTTTTCTTTTGAATCAACTAAGCCTTGGCTTTGGCACAACAAACTTAGTGATCCCAGTTAAGCGTGACCCATTGACCATGGAAAGCTTTGTAATCAATGTCGATGGACAAGAAGTGGTCTTGACTTTGGCCAACAAACCACAACTTGGACAAGACACCGATATGGAACAAAGCTCTTGTTATTCAAACACATCCTCGACGGTCAAAGGCCTTGACTTTGGCCAACAAGCCAATGCCAGTCTCGGATCTTGAGTGAGAATCACTCAATGGAAGGAAAAACGGTTAATATTGTTTGATGGTTTTTCGCGTGCAAATTGGCAACCAATTTATTATCTTTGTTAAGGTCTCATCATCATACACCCTTAAACATGCATTCTAAACACATAATAAAGCGCATATGAATAAATAATAATGATATGCGAATAGATACTTTACACATTGATCCTAGATCAAATCTCTCTCTTTCTCTCTCCCGCTAGCACATGTATCACTTCTACCCGTTACACTACACTTCTAAAGAAACCTCATTTACATTGAGGGGAATAGGTGAGAAGAGAATACAAAGAATAATGAGGTAATAAGGCTGGACTCGCAGGTCCAATTTAATAAATTCCAAATTTATTACAACAATTTCTAAAATTGCCCCACCCAACTAATATCCATCTGATATACATTATTCATGCATCGCAACCATGTATTCACACAAGCATGTTATCAATCAATCTAATCAAATTAATTAATCTGATAATTAGTGACAATCCAATGTTCAAACAACGATTTGATTTTGCGCGAGTCAAACTCGTTTTGCGAATAAGTACTTTAAGTAAAAATTCTCGAATTAAATTAAACTACAAAATTAAATCGAATTCAATTTTTATTTAATACTAATTCGCTATTTAATTCTAAATTAAATACTACACTTTATTAATAAACCTTTTACGACTTAAATTCCAAATTTAATCGTTACGGGTCTCAAAGCCCGATTAACGTCCAACGTCAATTTAATTAAAGTCAAATGGGCTTTTAATTAATTTCTTGAGGCGTGGACTTTTGGTCAACTCGGGTCAAACCGAATAACCAAAATCCAATCCGGGAATTACCCCATAAGCCCAGAAATCAATTTTGGCCCATTAGGCCCAATTAAACTTTAAAAGTCCATTAGTCACATTTGGGCTTTATGGAAGCGGTTTTGGGCCCAATTGGATCCAACCAATTTTGCATAAACCCAACTTAGTACAACCAAGGCCATTAAAGCCCATTTACAACATTACAAGCCCAAATCCAATTTTAAGCCCAACTAATTTAATTCAAAAATTCCAAATTTCTGAATTAAATTACATAAAGTGTATTACACAATTAATTACCCAATTAACATTTCCAAAACATCAATTAGCCTAATTAATCATGCTCAATTACATCAATTAGTATCCAACACATTTTGATCAAAAATCAAACCCATACATGTTTTATATGTCTCGGCCAAGGGGGAATTTTATGCCCAAATCAAATTCAATCCAATTAAATTCAATTCAACATTAAATCATTATCCCAAAATGATTTCCAACACATCCAATGATCAAAATCAAAAAATCCAAGACAATTTAGGGCATCCATATTTTCGGCCAAGCCTCAAAAATTGGGGAAATTTGTTCCAAACACAATTTCTACAAATTGATCCAATCAATCCTCAATTAAACATCAATTAAGCATATTAAATCATCCAATTTCATTATTCATGCTCAAAATCAAATAACCCTAAATCATTTTCATGCTCAATATTGGCTCAAGATACCATTGTTGGATTCTCTAAGGTCCAATGATCAATTATCAAGCATGAAACAAGTGAATACAACAAAGGAGAATGGCGGAATCATACTCATATCGAACAGATTGGATGCTACGAAGAACAAAAATTTCTCTTCCATGGTGTAGAAGCTCACGGTAGTCCACTGTCAAGGTGTCCTCCATTTTCGGCTAAGCTCCTCCAAGTGTGCTCCAAGCTCCAAGCTTCAACAATGGATTCCTAGCTCACGAAATTACTTCCCTATCACCTTAGGATAACTCCA
>SKCR01052762.1:0-54831 GCA_019454045.1 Zanthoxylum bungeanum
TGTGAGGCAGATTGATACCCAATTGACCAGTAGAAGAGTGTCTGGTGATGCCTTGGGTGTGCTTGGCATTGGCCCCCTTCTAGATCTGCTGCTCTTGTTGATTTGGTTCAGACTCACCTTCCGTCTCCTTCTAGTTTGAGGGAGGATGTGCTGATTTGGGAGGATGATAGACATGGGAGATTTTCTGTGGATAGTGCCTGGAATGCTTTGAGGTCAAGGAGACCCGAGATGCCTTGGTCCCGAGTTGTATGGTTCCGGAAATCTATTCCCTGCCATTCTTTTCTTCTTTGGATGTCTATTCAGGGAGGCCTTTGTACTCAAGACAGTCTGATGAAATTTGGTATATCCTCATGCTCGCGGTGTATCCTTTGTGGTTGTTCGAGTGAGGACATCGATCATCTTTTCTTTCAGTGCCTCTTTTCATCGAGGGTTTGGTCGTCTGTGCTAGCCATGTGTGGATTAGATTGGAGCTGTCGAGATTGGCGCCAAACTGTTGAGTGGCTTTGTCAGTTCTCCGGTGCCTCTTTATATCATCTTCTGGTTCGTCTGTCCTTTGCAACGTCAGTTTACCATATATGGAGGGAGAGGAATGCTCGCACTCATGATATGCCTCTTAGGCCAGTTTCTGTTCTTCTATATGATATTGTTTTTGATGTTCGGAATCGTGTTAGTTCTTTACGTAAGGTAAATCCATCTTATGACAATAAATGGCTTCACCTTTCGTGGCACTTGCCCGATGACATCTTTAGTTGATCTCTTGTAGCCGTTTGGCTTTCTTCTAGGAGGGCATGTCCTCTCTAGATCCTGGGGGATGCCCCTTTGCTCTTGTATAGTTTTCCTTTTGGTTATAATACTTACCTTATCCAAAAAAAAAAAAACCCACTTGGGTTCGAAATCCAAGCAAACCCCAAGCAACAGACAGAACCCCAAGAACCACGAATTTGATTTTGTAAGAACAAAACCCTTCCAAGGCCACAAAGAAGACCCACAAAGAACTTGCCCTTGAGAACCTTTAAGATGATTCATTGTAGTGTTTTGCTAGCAATGGAGATGCCACTAAGCTTGCTAAACTTAGATAAGTCGATTCTAACTTGAAAAGGGGAATCTCTCCCTTACAAGAATTCGGCCATAGCCAAAGCTTTAAGCTTTTGACATGATCCAGGCCGACAACAAAGCAAAAGACCCATTACAAGTACGAGAAGGACCAATTATGAGGCAGAGGACCAAAAGACTCAGAGAAGCAATGACAGGATTAGTTCAGAGTTTTATGGCCGATTGCAATAAACAAATAGAGACGCATGTGGGCTTCAATAGAGAGGGCCCAAAGCCACTTCACTTGGCCCAAATCAGTTTTGAATGAAGCTTCACAGGCCTTTAAAGACTTGAAGACTTTGGTATTTTTGTAATTTAGCCTTTATGGGCATTGTTGTCTTTATGCCTTTAGGGTTTCTCTTTGTAACACTATTTAAGCTTTCTTTCTTTTTCTTTTTTTAGAACAATCACGAAATTTGTAAAACACAAAAGCTTAAAGCTTTGGCCATGGCCGAATTCTTGTAAGGGAGGGATTCACATTTTCAAGTTTGAATAGACTTATCTAAGTTTTGGCAAACTTAATGGCGTCTCCATTGCTAGCAAAACACTACAAGGATTCATCTTAAAGGTTCTCAAGGGCAAGTTCTTTGTGGGTCTTCTTTGTGGCCTTGGAAGGGTTTTGTTTCTACAAAATCAAATTCGCGGTTCTTGGGGTTCTGTCCGTTGCTTGGGGTTTGCTTGGATTTCGAATCCAAGTGGGTTTCTTGTCATTTAGTATCAGAGCTCAGGGTTATAAGGTCTGATTTTTCCTATATTTTCTTTTTGTTTGATTCTGTTTTTATTTTCGTTCTTGTTATTTTCGTTTCAGTTCTTGTTGGATCTTGTTTCTATTTTCGTTTTGTTTATTTCTGGATCTGATTTTGTTGTGTTTTGCATATCAGTTCATCTTTTTTCATTTTCCAATTTTGGGTTTTTGTTCTGTTCTTCATATCAGTTCGTCATATACTTTCTGTTCTTTGGCATATGTTGAAGAAATAAGCATGTTCTTTGGCGGCTGTGTGATTTATTTCTAAAACCCTAGTGAAGTTTGAAATCTGACTCTGAAATCTGACCCTGAAACTTAGTCTCTGAAATCAGACCCTGAAGATTAGCCTCTGAAAATCAGACCCTGAAAAGTAACCTCTGAAATCAGACCCTGACCAGTAGCCTCTGAAATTAGACCCTAAAAAGTAACCTCTGAAATCAGACCCTGACCAGTAGCCTCTGAAATCAGACCCTGAAAAGTAACCTCTGAAATCAGACACTGACCAGTAGCCTCTGAAATCAAACCCTGACCAAAAGCCTCTGAAATCATACCATGAAAATCAGCCTCTGAAATCAGACCCTGAAAATCAGCTTCTGAAATCAGAACCTTAATCAGCTACTGAAATCAGAACCTTAAACAGCTTCTGAAGTTATCAAAAAAAAAAGGGACTTGAGTGATAGTGATCACTTGAGTAAAAAAAAAAAAAGTGAAAATTTTTGATTGAATTTAGTTTGTTCCATATTATCATTTGGGTGTCCGTGAAGGGTATTCCATCAAAATTTCTATAGAGGTGCCAAATTTTCCCCTGAAATTGCATACGACCGTGAATTTGCATGCTTATTTTTTTTTTTACATTGTGCTAATTGTTTATTTCCTTATTCCAAATACTCTAGTTTAAGTATTATTGATTGAGTCTTCGTCGTTGCTATTCCTGTTCGCATTTTGTTTCCACCTGTCCCATATATATTATTAGACCTTTGTGTTTCATGCTAGCTTGATGACTACATTTGGTTTGTATTCTTGGATTGAGTGTGATTCACATTTGAATTGAGGACGAACTCAAGAGTGGTAAAAGGCAGTGATTGTGAGCACAGTATCGGGTAAAAGCCAATAGAGTGCAAACACGAGTGGAATGATATCATTCGAGTGTAAACACGTGAGATTGTGAGGATTTACATATTTGTTTTACTTTCTTATTATTTCTAATCTGTTTGCTTAGTGTTTGGCTTTGTCAGTTCTCCGGTGCCTCTTTATATCATCTTCTGGTTCGTCTGTCCTTTGCAGCGTCAGTTTACCATCTATGGAGGGAGAGGAATGCTCGCACTCATGATATGCCTCTTAGGCCAGTTTCTGTTCTTCTATATGATATTGTTTTTGATGTTCAGAATCGTGTTAGTTCTTTACGTAAGGTGAATCCATCTTATGACAATAAATAAATGGCTTCACCTTTCGTGGCACTTGCCCGATGACATCTTTAGTTGATCTCTTGTAGCCGTTTGGCTTTCTTCTAGGAGGGCATGTCCTCTATAGATCCTGGGGATGCCCCTTTGCTCTTGTATAGTTTTCCTTTTGGTTATAATACTTACCTTATCCAAAAAAAAAAGGTCTAACCACTAATGAAAAGCTTGAGGCTTTGGATAGGAAATTTACAGATATTATGGAGAACATGAATACTGATTTGGAGAGATTGACCAAGAATGTAGAGAGTATTCAAACTGGTAGCGGTCCCAGAGCACCACCACCCCAGCATATACCACCACCTCATAATGTGCCACCTTGATGTGTACCACCACAGTATGTACCACCAGATGAAGAGGAAGCTGAAAATGAGTTTGATGATTCTGATGGTCTTGATGATGTGGAGGAGAGATTTCAGCCTGGGCATGATATGAGGCCTAATAGGAGGTTTGATAGGAGGAATGATATGAGGGATAGGCGATTTGATGATAGAGGTGCATTTGATGCCAGAAGAGGGGATTATGATAGGGGGGATATGGTAGACGAGGAGATGTTGATGGTGATCTAGGTAGCATGAGTCCTTGTGCAGTACCAGTGTTTCTAGTTCCTAAGAAAGATGGGATGTGGCGTATGTGCGTTGATTGCCGAGCTATCAACAATATTACGGTAAAGTATCGTCACCCCATTCCTAGACTAGATGACATGTTGGATGAATTGCATGGTTCCAAAATTTTTAGTAAGATTGATTTAAAGAGTGGATACCATCAAATTCGCATGAGAGAGAGAGATGAGTGGAAAACTGCATTTAAGACTAAGTATGGCTTGTATGAATAGTTAGTTATGCCATTTGGTCTTTCAAACGCACCTAGCACATTTATGAGATTGATGAATCATGTTATGCGTGCATTTTTAGGTAAGTTTATTGTGGTTTATTTTGATGACATCTTAGTTTACAGTAAAACAGTAGATGAGCATGTTATGCATTTGAAGCATGTTCTTGATGTGTTAAGGCAAGAAAAACTGTATGCTAACTTTGATAAGTGCACTTTTTGTATGGATAGAATTGTTTTCCTTGGATTTGTTGTGAGTACAGATGGCATCGAGGTAGATTTAGAAAAGGTGAAGGCAATTCAGTATTGGCCAACACCAACAACAGTGACAGAAGTCAGAAGCTTCCATGGATTAGCAAGCTTCTACCGTAGATTTGTTAAAGACTTCAGTAGTATTGCAGTACCACTGACTGAAGTAGTGAAGAAGACTGTTGGCTTCAAATGGGGTGAAGAGCAGGAGCGTGCATTCCAGTATCTGAAAATGAAGTTGTGCAATGCACCAGTCTTGGCACTACCCAACTTTGAGAAGACATTTGAGATTGAGTGTGATGCATCCGGGATAGGTATTGGAGCAGTTCTTATGCAAGAAAAGCGACCAATAGCTTACTTTAGTGAGAAGCTGAATGGAGCAGTTTTGAGGTACCCCACATATGACAAGGAGTTGTATGCGCTAGTGAGAGCCCTTGAGACTTGGCAGCATTATTTGTGGCCTCGAGAGTTTGTGATCCATATAGATCATGAATCATTGAAGCATCTGAAAGGCCAAGGTAAGTTGAACAAACGACACGTAAAATGGTTAGAATTTGTTGAGACATTTCCATATGTAATCCGCTACAAACAAGGTAAGGAAAATATTTTCGCCGATGCACTATCGCAAAGGTATGCTTTACTTACTTCATTGAGTGCAAGAATGCTTGGGTTTGAATTTATTAAAGAACTTTATGCTAGTGATATTGACTTTAGTACTATCTATGCTGCATGTGAAAAGTCTGCTTTTAGTAAATTCTACCAACATGATCGATTTCTGTTTAGGGAGAATAGATTATGCATTCATGTTTGTAGTATGCGTGAGTTGTTAGTGAGGGAAGCACATGGGGGAGGTTTAATGGGGCATTTTGGCATTGCCAAAACCTTAGGAGTATTGAGTGAACATTTTTATTGGCCTAAAATGCGGAGAGATATTGAGCGTTTGTGTGATAAATGCTTAACTTGTAAACATGCTAAATCTAAGGTTAGGCAATGGTGTATACAACCCATGAGGCATAACCTTAGAATATGCCCAGCATGCATCAGTATCACATCACATAGGACATCATCTGTGTATGGCCCAATGGTAAAGCTCAATAATACCTGCTTTGTCACACTTATTTCCCCACAATCATTTAACCACTGCAACTTGTAAGGCTTCGGGTGTCCCAAGCAACTCAACCCCAATCGCTCAATCAAAGCTGTGCTAGCAACATTAGTACAACTGCCCCCATCTATGATCATACTACACCCATTGCCATTCACACGGCACCTAGTATGGAATATGTTCTCCCTCTGCTGCACACTCTCATCCTCTACAACATGTGCACTCAAAGCACGCTTGACAACTAAGGATAAGTTATTCAGCGAGTATGCAGCTCCCTCATGGTCACTAGCATCCTCCAACTCTGGCATCTCCTCCTCAACCTCACTATCGGTAGAGTACACATCTCCACTCTTTTTATCGATCATGAAGGTACGCCTATTGGGACATTGTGAAGCATAGTGTCCCATGCCCAAACATTTGAAACACTTTACATCCTTAGTTCTAGTCGCTGCACCCTCAGGTTTTGGTCTAGTTTTGCTCGGTTCTGCAGCCTCTTTACCTTTGGCACTAGGTTCGGCCCTAGGCTTATTAAAGCCTCCACTGAAATCACCTCTAGGCTTGTCAAAGCCTCCATCTCGCTTCTCATTCGGAACCCATTTCCCCTTCCATGCAGAAGTAGCCTGAGTGCCAAATCTGGATGTTGACTTTTTCTTGAGTTGCCTTTCTACCTTGATAGCCATGTCAGCATATCCTCCAAATCAACATAGTGATACAACTCCACCATATTTGCAATTTCTCTATTCAAGCCCCCTAGAAACCGTGCCATAGTAGCTTCTGCATCCTCAACTACATTTGCCCTGATCATGGCAACTTCCATCTCGGTATATTCCCCTGATATAGATGTTGTAGTTTCTGATACAATTCCCTATAGTAATGGCTGGGTATAAATCTCTTTCTCATGAGACCTCTAAGTTCTACCCATGTCTGAACCGGTCTCTCATAATTTCTCCTCCGAGTAGAGACAAGCTGATCCCACCAAATCGTAGCATAATCGGTAAACTCAATCGCTGCCAGATTGATCTTCTTCTCGTCTGAGTAGTGATGACAGTTGAAAATCAATTCTATTTTCCTTTCCCATTCTAAATAAGCTTCGGGATTATTCTTGCCGTGGAATGTTGGTATCTTGATCTTGATGCTACCTAGATCACCATCTACATCTCTCAACCATATTCCCTCCTATCATAATCCCTTCTTCTGGCATCAAATGCACCTCTATCATCAAACCGTCTATCCCTCCTATCATTCCTCCTATCAAACCTCCTATTATGCCTCCTATCATGCCCAGGCTGAAATCTCTCCTCCACATCATCAAGACCACCAGAATCATCAAACTCATTTTCAGCTTCCTCTTTATCTGGTGGCACATTATGAGGTGGTGGTACATTCTGAGGTGGTGGTATATGCTGGGGTGGTGGTGCTCTGGGACCGCTACCAGTTTGAATACTCTCTACACTCTTGGTCAATCTCTCCAAAGCAATATTCATGTTCTCCATCATATCTGTAAATTTCCTATCCAAAGCCTCAAGCTTTTCATCAGTGGTTAGACCTGCCATCTCAACACTAAACAAACAGATTAGAAATAACAATAAAGTAAAACAAATATGTAAATCCTCACAATCTCACGTGTTTACACTCGAATGATATCACTCCACTCGTGTTTGCACTCTATTGGATTTAACCCGATACTCTCACAATCACTGCCTTTTACCACTTTTGAGTTTTTCCTCAATTCAAATGTGAATCACATTCAATCCAAGAATACAAAACCAAGTGTAGTCCTCAAGCTAGCATGAAACACAACGGACCCAATAATATATATATAGGGTAGGCGGAAACAAAATGTGAACATGAATAGCAATGACGAAGACTCAATCAATAATACTTAAGCTAGAGTAATTAGAAAAAAGAAGTAAACAATTAGCACAATGAAAAAAAAATAAGCATGCAAATTCACGGTCGTATGCAATTTCGGGAGAAAATTTGGCACCTTTATAGAAATTTGATGGAATACCCTTCACAGACACCCAAATGATAATATGGAACAAACTAAATTCAACCAATTTTTTTTTTTTTTGCTCAAGTGATCACTATCACTCAAGTCCTTTTTTTTTTTTTTTTTATAACGTCAGATGCTGATTCTGTGGTTCTGATTTCAGAGGCTGATTTAGGTTTTGATTTCAGAGGCTGAGTTAGGTTTTAATTTCAGAGGCTGGTTTTTAGGGCCTGATTTTAGAGTCTGATCAGAGTCTGATTTCAAAGTCTAAGTTTCAGGGTCTGATTTCAGAGTCTGATGTCAGGGTCTGATTTCAGAGGCTACTGGTCAGTGTCTGATTTCAAAGGTTATTTTTCAGGGTCTGATTTCAGAGGCTATTTGTCAGGGTCTGATTTCAGAGGTTACTTTTCAGGGTCTGATTTCATAGTCTATTTCAGAGGCTAATCTTCAAAGTCTGATTTCAGAGGCTAATCTTCAAAGTCTGATTTCAGAGGCTAAGTTTTTAGAGTCTGATTTCAGAGGTTGAGTTTCAGGGTCTGAATTCAAAGGGTAAGTTTCAGGGTCTGATTTCAGACTTCACTACGGTTTTAGAAATAAATCACACAGCCGCCAAAAAACATGTTTATTTCTTCAACATATGCCAAAGAACAGAAAGTATATGACGAACTGATATGAAGAACAGAACAAAAAACCCAGAGCTGGAAAATGATAAAAGATGAACTGATATGCAAAACACAACAAAATCAGATCCATAAATAAACAAAACGAAAACAGAAACAAGATCCAACAAGAACTGAAACGAAAATAACAAAGAACAAATATAAAAATAGAATCAAACAAAAAAAGAAAATATAGGAAAAATCAGACCTTGGAACCTTGAGCTCTAGATACCAAATGACAAGAAACCCACTTGAAAATTCGAAATCCAAGCAAACCCCAAGCAACGGACAGAACCCCAAGAACCGCGAATTTGATTTTGTAGAAACAAAACCCTTCCAAGGCCACAAAGAAGACCCACAAAGAACTTGCCCTTGAGAACCTTTAAGATGAATCCTTGTAGTGTTTTGCTAGCAATGGAGACGCCACTAAGTTTGCCAAAACTTAGATAAGTCGATTCAAACTTGAAAAGGGGAATCCCTCATTTACAAGAATTCGGCCATAGCCAAAGCTTTAAGCTTTTGTGTTTTACAAATTTCGTGATTGTCCTCAAAATGAAAAGAAAGAAAGCTTAAATAGTGTTACAAAGAGAAACCCTAAAGGCATAAAGACAACAATGCCCCCTAAGGCTAAATTACAAAAATACCAAAGTCTTCAAGTCTTCAAAGGCCTTTGAAGCTGATTTGGGCCAAGTGAAGTGGCTTTGGGCCCTCTCTATTGAAGCCCACATGCGTCTCTATTTGTTTGTTGCAATCGGCCATAAAACTCTGAACTAATCCCGCCATTACTTCTCTGAGTCTTTTGGTCCTCTGCCTCGTAATTGGCCCTTCTGGTACTTGTAATGGGTCTTTTGCTTTGTTGTCGGCCTGGATCATGTCAGTTGTGGTAAGTTTTGCTATTGGGGAAAAATATGTTGATGAGATAGTTTGTGACGTAGTTCCTATGAGTACTACACATATATCATTGGGCAAACCTTGGTATAAATTTAACAAAGTGGTTTATGATATGGACAAGAATATGTATAAGGTCAAATATGGTGAGAAAGTCATTGTTATCATTACCTTAACCCCACAACAAGCATATGATGATGTGTTGTATTTTCAAAGAAGTACGAGTAGTGAGAGACATGGTAATGTCGATAAAGTACATTATATGGAGCCATCAGAAAATTACATGGGTAATGATGTTGTTGAAGAATTTGTTGTAAATGAGATTGTAAGACAACAAGTTGGGGTAGTAGCCGAGAGTTTTAATGAAAGAGAGATCATTAGCGAGGCTAAAATGAGTGAGAATGCTTGTGATGCCATGAGCATTGAAGGAGTAAACACTTGTGAGACCGAGAGTTGTGGGTGTGTTGTTGTGAGTGACATGGTGAGTGGAAACAAGATAACATACGGCAGTGAGCAGAAAAACTGCTCATTGTCGTGTGGTGGTTAGTAAGACAAAAGAAGTTGATTTTAGGTACGACACTAAAAGGCATTTCGTGCTATGTCTTGCAACTAACAGAGAATAGTGAAGGCTAGACTCACAAACTAATCTCTAAACTCTTTAGAGATCAGAATATCACACAAGAATTATTAGTTTTTCTTCAACTTTTGAGGAAAAACTTAGAACATGAAAAGATGGCTAGGGTTTAGAATGGGTTGGCCTCTCAAAAAGAAAATCTTATTTTCTTTTTTATACTTAGGGTTTTGATTTCCAAAATTAAACAAAACATTTCCCCTCCCCTTCATCAAATTTCGACCAGCCCTAGTCCAAGAATAAAAATTATTTTTTTTACAACATTCAATCTTTAATTTAATGTCAACATCATGACAAAAATATGTTACAAAAATAAATATATTATTACCTTTTAAAAAGGAGTAACTTCCATTCGGACCAAAAGGTTTCCAAAACCCAATTTTGGAATGATAAATAAACTAAATCCATTTATTAAATCATATTATATAATTTAATAAAATAATTTATAATAAAAAATATCACATAATCATTTATTATAAAAAAACCATATATTAAAATTAATATATAGTTTCAAGCGTGACAAAAAATATTATTAATGATATTAAATATATATATATATATATATATATATATATATATATATATATATGTGAGTATATTTAATCTGCTACAGTATATCGAGATATCACAGGGACCAAATATACATATGGTTCCGAGCTCCAATAATCTCGGGATATTAATTAAATTCAAAATTAAATATTCTGAATTATTAACTTCGGGTTATTCCACTAAAAACTCGAAGTTGCACTCTCATTGTCGTAGATAGATAATAGATATGGATTGGCCCTTCACGAGTATATCATTATTAAAGCCGGGTCATAATGTTCGTTATACCCTTCTAATTATTTTTACCTTAAGTATCATTGATTCTCTAATGAATGGTTTATTCATAACCATTATGAATGTTAATCTTTCTATTCATAATAGAAAAACTTGAGCGCTCTAATCGTTCAATTATCGAATCAACCCTTAAGAAAGATACTCTTCTACTTCTCACAAGAAGGAGTGAACTTCATATCTATATAAAATGTCCCCAGCTACACACCAAACCATGTCCCCAAAATACGTAGCTATTGGTGGGTATTGCTAAACTAACCTCACCTTCTTAAATCAAAGGATATAGCCTCCCATATAGGAGTTCATAGTACACTCATGATTCAAATCAATCTATATATTACTATCTAGTAGATTGAAATGAATTCTTTAGTTAACGGATATTATAAGAAACACATTTCTATCTCGGTCCAGTCATATATAATCACATCATATAAGATGCCTTCATTCTCATGTCATCACATGGACGATCCCGGATCAAGGTCGCCATACAATTATAGAACGGACCGCAGCTATAGATAAATCACAAACAAAGTACTCATTTTGTTTGCTCTCTATGGACTATTTTATATTACTAACTTCACTTAAATCCTCTTATGTATGCCAATCATACACTAAGTCTAAAGGCACATGAGTAATCAGGGGTAAACAAAATAATTTAGAATATGCGATATAAAACAAACACTTTGACAAATGAATAATGCATCTTTTTATTGTTGGGGTTTTGGGCAAAGGGCGCAGCGAAAGCGCGGTTCGGGCGGAATCGTAATTTAAAATTTTTTTAAATTACCGAACAAATTATTCAATATCTAATATGAATAATTTATTCATATTTCACCTAAATATGTTTATTCGATATCAAATAATGACGTAAACAAGTAAGAAACGTCGCAAAAGATTTATGAAAAACGTTTTACCGTAAAATGACGCAAAACACGTTTTTGATCGAACCGTCCACCCAACACTTATGGGGACTGCCCAGGTCAGCCCCAATAGTGTTAGGGCAATTCATGGGCGGCCCGAACAGTGACAAATTCACTGTTTGGACAGCCGTCACCCAAAATGCCAATTTTTCATGTTTTAAATCCAAATTTTCAAGATTAATCCAATTAATCAAAACACCAATCAAAGTCACCACACATGAAGCACCCAAGAACAATTCTAGGCATTACAAGAGTAGTCATAACACTCTAGAATGGCAACATATCATCAAATGATCAAATTGGATAAATATTACAATAATACTACCCAAATCAACTTCACACATACAATATACTTCCATTTTCATCCACCACAACCAAAAGCCCCAAATTTTATGAAAAGAAGAAACCATAGGATCTCATAAGATCATCAATAAACTAGAAACATAATTTCTAAGCTTAGGGAGTTGAAGAATTACCTTTAATCCTTGTTTTTTCTAAGCCATTTTCTTTGATTTTCTTCTTTTTTGTCACTTGAATCATCAAGCAAGATTGGAACCATTTTTCCTTTGAGGTTTCGGTCATGGAGATAGGTTGAAAGAGAAGACAAAATTTTTTAACAATAAAACATGTCATTGCCGACTTAGGAGGGTATTTTTGTCCTTTTGGAAAAAATTAATCCAATTAATAATAATAAGCTTTAATGTTAGTAAATCAAATTTTCACACATTAGGCTTAATAAAACATGCCATGTGTACAAATAATAATTAGCCATATTTCATAACATTTATGAAATATAGATATTATTTAAATATTTAAATATTTAACATTTAAATATCTAAATAATTAATTAATATATTTATTATTATATATGTTTTTTTATTTACTTTAAATAACAAATACATATATTAATGACATGTGTCAAAATCTCATTTGACAAATAATTAATATGTATAAAATCAAATTTTGTATCAAATACAATAACATATTAATTATAAATGACCAAAAATGCCCTTATGCATGTGTTATCGTTTAACCGATTAAACGATCCGAATTAACTCATTTAATCCAATGAAATATTATGAATAATCCGTATTATTCATAACGTGTTGCCCAAGTGCTCAACGAGTATACTTCATATTGTGGGACTCTCTAAGTTTAGGTTTATCCGTCACGAAATCCAATTTCATGTCCATAATTCACCCACTCATGAATTATGACGACCACGGATAATCTCGCTAAACCATGCAAGCCGAGGTCATTGCATATGTATAATCCCTCCATCATAGGCTATCCATATTATACATGGGATATAGATAAAAATGTCAAATCCGTTCGTTATAATATAGTCGACTTTTCAATTTACGATCTCTAAATAACACTCTATCGCGGAACTCACTTGGAGGATTAGGCCAAGTAAACCCCAAGAACCGCGAATTTGATTTTGTAGGAACAAAACTGACAAGAAACCCACTTGGATTCGAAATCCAAGCAAACCCCAAGCAACGGACAGAACCCCAAGAACCGCGAATATGATTTTGTAGAAACAAAACCCTTCCAAGGCCACAAAGAAGACCCACAAAGAACTTGCCCTTGAGAACCTTTAAGATGAATCCTTGTAGTGTTTTGCTAGCAATGGAGACGCCACTAAGTTTGCCAAAACTTAGATAAGTCGATTCAAACTTGAAAAGGGGAATCCCTCCCTTACAATAATTCGGCCATAGCCAAAGCTTTAAGCTTTTGAGTTTACAAATTCGTTGGTTGCTCAAATGAAGAAGAAAGTAAGCTTAAATATTGTTACAAAAAGAAACCCTAAAGGCATAAAGACAATAATGCCCCTAAAAACGAAAATACACAAATATCAAGTCTTTAAGTCTTTAAATGCCTAGAAAGCTTTATTCTAAACTGATTTGGGCCAAGTGAAATGGCTTTGGGCCCTTTCCATCGAAGCCCACATGCGCCTCTATTTGTTTGTTGCAGCCGGCCATAAAACTCTGAACTAATCCCGCCATTGCTTCTCTGAGTCTTTTGGTCCTATGCCTCGTAATTGGCCCTTCTGGTACTTGTAATGCGTCATTTGGTTTGTTGTCTGCCTGGATCATGTCATCCCCTCCCTCTTGAAAAGGATTCGACCTCGAATCTGTACCTGCATCAAAAGGAGTTAAGTCAGAAACATTAAATGTAGCAGACACATTATACTTACCTTGTAAATCCAGCTTGTATGCATTGTCATTAATCCATTCCAAAACTTGAAATGGACCATCCCCTCTCGGTTGTAGCTTAGATTTACGTTGTTCAGGAAATCTCTCCTTGCGCATGTGTACCCAAACCCAATCTCCAGGCTGAAATACCACACGCTTTCTTCCCTTATTAGCATGGGAAGCATATTGCTCATTCTTTCGTTGTATTTGCTCTCTTGCTTTCTCATGTATGTGCTTCACCAAATCGGCCTTCCTTTTTCCATCGAGCCCCGCGTGCTCATCAACAGGCAAAGGTAACAAATCCAATGGAGTTAGTGGCTGAAAACCATAAACAATTTCAAAATGTGAAAATGAAGTAGAAGAATGAATGCTACGATTATATGCAAACTCAATAAATGGCAAACAATCTTCCCAACTCTTCAAATTCTTGCCAACTATAGTGCGCAATAATTGAGATAAAGTCCTATTAACTACCTCTGTTTGTCCGTCAGTCTGTGGATGACATGTGGTAGAATACAATAGTTTGGTGCCTAGTTTAGCCCACAACACCTTCCAAAAATGGCTAAGGAACTTAACATCTCTATCAGATACAATACTCCTAGGTATACCATGGAGTCGCACTATGTCTCTGAAAAATAAATCTGCAATGTTGTAGCATCATCGGTTTTATGACATGCAATGAAATAATCCATTTTACTAAACCTATCAACTACAACAAAGATTGAATCTCTACCCCTCTTTGTCCTAGGCAAACCTAACACAAAATCCATCGATATATCAACCCAGGGTTCACTAGGTACAGGCAAAGGAGTATACAAACCATGTGGCGTTAATTTAGATTTAGCATGCTTACATGTTAGACACTTATCACAAATTCGCTCAACATCACATTTCATTTTAGGCCAATAAAAGTGCTCATGTAAAATAGCTAAAGTCTTAGTAATCCCAAAATGCCCCATCAAACCTCCCCCATGCGCTTCTTTCACAAGCAACTCACGCATACTACAAGCAGGGACACACAACCTGTCCTCTTTAAATAAGAATCCGTCATGAATGTAAAACTTTCCAAAAGATGACTTTGCACAAGTAGTATAAATCTCACCAAAATCAGAATCACACTCATATAATTCCTTAATCAAATCAAATCCCAACATCCGTGCATGCATTGAAGTAAGTAAAACATACCTGCGAGATAATGCATCGGCCACTATGTTTTCTTTACCTTGCTTGTAGCGTATAACATATGGAAATGACTCAACGAATTCCATCCATTTTGCGTGTCGCTTATTCAGCTTACCTTGACCCTTCAAGTGTTTTAATGATTCATGGTCGGTGTGGATCACGAACTCTTTAGGCCACAAGTAGTGCTGCCATGTCTCAAGTGCTCTCACAAGCGCATATAACTCTTTGTCATACGTGGGGTACCTCAAAGCTGCTCCATTCAGCTTCTCACTAAAATAGGCTATTGGCCGCTTTTCTTGCATGAGAACTGCTCCAATACCTAACCCTGATGCATCGCACTCAATCTCAAATGTCTTCTCGAAGTTGGGTAGTACTAAAATGGGTGCACTGCATAACTTCGCTTTAAGGTCCTGGAATGCTCGCTCTTGCGCCTCGCCCCATTGAAAACCAACTGTCTTCTTTACTACCTCAGTCAATGGCGCGGCAATGCTACTGAAGTCCTTGAAAAATCTCCTATAGAAGCTCGCTAACCCATGAAAGCTTCGGACTTCTGTCACTGTAGTTGGTGTAGGCCACTCCTGAATTGCCTTTACCTTCTCCACATCTACCTCGATGCCATCTGCACTCACAACAAAGCCAAGAAAAACAATTCTATCCATGCAAAATGTGCATTTGTCAGAGTTAGCATACAATTGTTCTTTTCGTAAAACATCAAGTACATGCTCCAAATGCATTACATGCTCATCTACTGTTTTACTATAAACTAAGATGTCATCAAAGTAAACCACAACAAACTTACCTAAAAATGCACGCATAACATGATTCATCAATCTCATAAATGTGCTAGGTGCGTTTGAGAGACCAAATGGCATAACTAACCATTCATACAAGCCATTTAGTCTTAAATGCAGTTTTCCACTCATCTCTCTCTCTCATGCGAATTTGATGGTATCCACTCTTTAAATCAATCTTACTAAAAATTTTGGAACCATGCAATTCATCCAACATGTCATCTAGCCTAGGAATGGGGTGACGATACTTTACCGTAATATTGTTGATAGCTCGGCAGTCAACGCACATACGCCACGTCCCATCTTTCTTAGGAACTAGAAGCACTGGTACTGCACAAGGACTCATGCTTTCCCTTACATACCCCTTGTCCATCAACTCCCGTACTTGCCTTTGTAGCTCATTTGTCTCCTCGGGATTGCTCCTATAAGCCGGTCTGTTAGGAATGATTGCTCCAGGTATGAAGTCAATCTGGTGTTCAATACCTCTAATGGGTGGAAGCCCACTAGGTATGTCCTATGTCAGTACGTCACTATAATCCTGCTTTGTCACACTTATCTCCCCACAATCATTTAACCACTGCAACTTGTAAGGCTTCAGGTGTCTCAAGCAACTCAACCCCAATCGCTCAATCAAAGCTGTGCTAGCTACATTAGTACAACTGCCCCCATCTATGATCATACTACACCCCTTGCCATTCACACGGCACCTAGTATGGAATATGTTCTCCCTCTGCTGCACACTCTCATCCTCTACAACAAGTGCACTCAAAGCACGCTTGACAACTAAGGATAAGTTATCCAGCGGGTATGCAGCTCCCTCATGGTCACTAGCATCCTCCAACTCTGGCATCTCCTCCTCAACCTCACTATCGGTAGAGTACACCTCTCCACTCTTTTTTATCAATCACTAAGGTACGCCTATTGGGACATTGTGAAGCATAGTGTCCCATGCCCAAACACTTGAAACACTTGACATCTTTAGTTCTAGCTGCTACACCCTCAGGTTTTGGTCTAGTTTTGCTCGGTTCCGCAGCCTCTTTACCCTTGGCACTAGGTTCGGCCCTAGGCTTATTAAAGCCTCCACTGAATTCGCCTCTAGGCTTGTCAAAGCCTCCATCTCGCTTCTCATTCGGAACCCATTTCCCTTTCCATGCAGAAGTAGCTTGAGTACCAAATCTGGATGTTGACTTTTTCTTGAGTTGCCTTTCTATCTTGATAGCCATGTGAAGCATATCCTCCAAATCAACATAATGATGCAACTCCACCATGTTTGCAATCTCTCTATTCAAGCCCCCTAGAAACCGTGCCATAGTAGCTTCTGCATCCTCAACTACATTTGCCCTGATCATGGCAACTTCCATCTCTGTGTAATAGTCCTCACACTTTTGGTCCCCTGATACAGATGTTGTAGTTTCTGATACAACTCCCTATAGTAATGGCTGGGTATAAATCTCTTTCTCATGAGACCCCTAAGTTTTGCCCATGTCTGAACCGGTCTCTCATAGTTTCTCCTCCGAGTAGAGACAAGCTGATCCCACCAAATCATAGCATAATCGGTAAACTCAATTGCTGCCAGACTGATCTTCTTCTCGTCTGAGTAGTGATGACAGTTGAAAATCAATTCTATTTTCTTTTCCCATTCCAAATAAGCTTCAGGATCATTCTTGCCTTGGAAAGTTGGTATCTTGATCTTGATGCTACCTAGATCACCATCTACATCTCCTCGCCTACCATATCCTCTCCGATCATAATCCCCTCTTCTGGCATCAAATGCACCTCTATCATCAAACCGTCTATCCCTCCTATCATTCCTCCTATCAAACCTCCTATTAGGCCTCCTATCATGCCCAGGCTGAAATCTCTCCTCCACATCATCAAAACCATCAGAATCATCAAACTCATTTTCAGCTTCCTCTTCATCTGGTGGTACATACTGTGGTGGTACATGGCGAGGTGGAACATTGTGAGGTGGTGGTACATTCTGAGGTGGTGGTACTCTGGGACCGCTACCAGTTTGAATACTCTCTACACTCTTGGACAATCTCTCCAAAGCAGTATTCATATTCTCCATCATATCTGTAAATTCCTATCCAATGCCTCAAGCTTTTCATCAGTAGTTAGACCTGCCATCTCAACACTAAACAAACAGATTAGAAATAACAGGAAAGTAAAGCAAATATCTAAATCCTCACAATCTCACGTGTTTACACTCGAATGATATCACTCCACTCGTGTTTGCACTCTATTGGCTTTTACCCGATACTGTGCTCACAATCACTGCCTTTTACCACTCTTGAGTTCGTCCTCAATTCAAATGTGAATCACACTCAATCCAAGAATACAAACCAAATGTAGTCCTCAAGCCAGCATGAAACACAAAGGACCCAACAATATATATATATATATATATATATATATAGGGCAGGCGGAAAACAAAACGCGAATAGGAATAGTAATGACGGAGACTCAATCAATAATATTTAAGCTAGAGTAATTAGAAATAAGGAGTAAACAATTAGCACAATGGAAAAAAAATAAGCATGCAAATTCACGGTCGTATGCAATTTCGGTAGAAAATTGGCACCGCTATAGAAATTTTGATGGAATACCCTCCACGGGCACCTAAATGATAATATGGAAATTTTTTTTTTTTTTTCTGCTTAAGTGATCACTATCACTCAAGTCCCTTTTTCTTTTCTTTTTTTTTTCTTTTTTTTTTTTGATAACGTCAGATGCTAAATGTGGTTCTGATTTCAGAGGCTGGTTTTCAAAGCCTGATTTCAAAGTCTGATGATGGTCTGAATTCAGATGCTGTTGGTCAGTGTCTGATTTCAGAGTCGAATAAGGGTCTGATTTTAGGGTCTGAATTCAGAGGCTAATTTTCAGAGGTTACTGGTTAGGGTCTGATTTCAGAGGCTATTGGTCTAGGTCTGATTTCAGAGGTTACTGGTCTGGGTCTGATTTCAGAGGCTACTGGTCTGGGTCTGATTTCATAGGCTAAGTTTCAGGGTCTGAACTCAGAGTCTGATTTCAGAGGCAGATTTCAAAGGTTACGTTTTAGGTCTGATTTCAGACTTCACTTAGTTTTCAGGGTCTGATTTCACACTACACTAGGGTTTTAGAAACAAAACACACAGCCGCCAAGAACATGCTTATTTCTTAAACATATGCTAAAGAACAGAATGACTATGACGAACTGATAGGAAGAACAGAACAGAAGCCCAGAACTGGAAAAAGTGATGAAGATGAACTGATATGCAACTGGAATGAACTGATATGCAGAACACACCAAAAACAGATCCAGAAATAAACAAAACAAAAACAGAATCAAGATCCAACAAGGACTGAAACGAAAATAACAAAGAACAAACACACCAAAAACAGATCCAGAAATAAACAAAACAAAAAAACAGAAACAAGATCCAACAAGAACTGAAACGAAAATAACAAAGAACAAGAGAAAAACAGAATCAAACAAAAGGAAAGATAGAAAAATCAGACCTTGGAACCCTGAGCTCTGATACCAAATGACAAGAAACCCACTTGGATTCGAAATCCAAGCAAACCCCAAGCAACGGACAGAACCCCAAGAACCGCGAATATGATTTTGTAGAAACAAAACCCTTCCAAGGCCACAAAGAAGACCCACAAAGAACTTGCCCTTGAGAACCTTTAAGATGAATCCTTGTAGTGTTTTGCTAGCAATGGAGACGCCACTAAGTTTGCCAAAACTTAGATAAGTCGATTCAAACTTGAAAAGGGGAATCCCTCCCTTACAATAATTCGGCCATAGCCAAAGCTTTAAGCTTTTGAGTTTACAAATTCGTTGTTTGCTCAAATGAAGAAGAAAGTAAGCTTAAATATTGTTACAAAAAGAAACCCTAAAGGCATAAAGACAATAATGCCCCTAAAAACGAAATTACACAAATATCAAGTCTTTAAGTCTTTAAATGCCTAGAAAGCTTTATTCTAAACTGATTTGGGCCAAGTGAAATGGCTTTGGGCCCTTTCCATCGAAGCCCACATGCGCCTCTATTTGTTTGTTGCAGCCGGCCATAAAACTCTGAACTAATCCCCCCATTGCTTCTCTGAGTCTTTTGGTCCTCTGCCTCGTAATTGGCCCTTCTGGTACTTGTAATGCGTCATTTGGTTTGTTGTCTGCCTGGATCATGTCAAAAACCCTTCCAAGGTCACAAAGAAGACCAACAAAGAACTTGTCTTTGAGAACCCTTAAGATGATTCCTTGAAGTGTTCTACTAGCACGGAGACGCCACTAAGGTTGTCACGCCTTAGATAAGTCAATTGCATGAGATAAGGGGAATCCTTCCCTTAAGCAATTTAGGCAATAGCCAAGACTTCAAAATGAAGATGAAATTCGAAATTGGGTGATTAGCTTCTCATTAAGATGAAATGAGTTTAAATAGTACAATGAAAGAAACCCTAATGGGTGCAAAATGACCAAAACACCCTAAGTTGCTAACTAATGGCTATTAAATGGCCATGCCCTTAATAGACATTTAATAACAAACACAAAGTCAAAAGAAACAAAGACTTAATCAATAACAAACAAAGACTTAATAAATAACTTTGCAAAAAAAGTCTAAAGTAAAAACACAAAATCATAAAAGTCAACAAATGTGGAAAACTTTTCCAAATTTGTCTAAAGTTGTTTCCTTGTACCAAAAGTCCTCCAAATTCGTGGCTTCCATGTATAAAGGCATAATGATGTGTCATAAATTCCAATAAGTCTTGTCTTGGCCGAATATTTAGTGTCGGGCTTGAATCGGCTTGATCCGTTAAAAATATACTCGGCTTCAAGATTGCTGGTGCGTTACTCTAGTATGACTTGGGTCAAGTGAAATAGCTTTGGACCCACTCCATTAAGCCCTCATGTGACGCCAATATGCCCCGGAGTTGTCTGTTACACTCGACCATGGCATTCTGCGCTAGCCCTGCCATTGCGTCTCTGATCTCTTTAGCTCTTTGGCATGTGATTGGACCTGTTGGAAATTGCAAAGGATCTAATGTTCCTTGAGTTGTTGGATTCATGTCATTTGTTCCTTGAGTTGCAGGATTCATGTCATTCCCTCCCTCTTGAAAAGGATTCGACCTCGAATATGTACCGCATCAAAAAGAGTTAAGTCAGAAACATTAAATGTCGTAGACACATTATGCTCACCTTGTAAATCCAGCTTGTATGCATTGTCATTAATCCGTTCCAAGACTTGAAATGGACCATCCACTCTCAGTTGTAGCTTGGATTTATGTTGTTCAGGAATATTTCCTTTCGCATGTGTACCCAAACCCAATCTCCAGGTTGAAATACCACACGTTTTCTTCCCTTATTGGCATGAGAAGCATATTGTTCATTCTTTCGTTGTATGTGCTCTCTTACTTTCTAATGTACGTGTTTCACCAAATCGGCTTTCTTTTTTCCATCTAACCCTGCATGCTCATCAATAAGCAATGGTAACAAATCTAATGGAGTTAGTGGTTGAAAACCATAAACAATTTCAAATGGTGAATAAGATGTGGAAGAATGAATGCTACGATTATATGCAAATTCAACAAAAGGAAAACAATCCTCCCAAGTTTTCAAGTTCTTAGAGACAATAGTATGCAATAACTGAGTCAAAGTCCTATTAACCACTTCAGTCTGTCCATCAGTTTGGGGATGACAAGTAGTAGAATACAAAAGTTTTGTTCCTAACTTACCCCATAAAACTTTCCAAAAGTGACTAAGGAATTTAACATCACGATCTGAAACTATACTCCGTGGAATTCCATGGAGTCGTACCACTTCTCTAAAGAATAAGTCAGCAATGTTAGTGGCATCATCAGTTTTATGACATGCTATAAAGTGTGCCATCTTACTGAACCTATCAACCACTACAAAGATGAAATCTCTACCATGCCTAGTCCTAGGTAAACCCAATATAAAGTCCATTGATACATCTACCCACGGCTCACTAGGTACAGGCAACGGTGTATACAACCCATGAGGCATAACCTTAGATTTAGCCTTTTACAAATCAAGCATTTATCACACAAACGCTCAATATCTCTCCGCATTTTAGGCCAATAAAAATGTTCACTCAATACCCCTAAGGTCTTAGAAATGCCAAAGTGCCCCATTAAACCTCCCCCATGCGCTTCTCTAACTAATAACTCACGCATACTACAAACAGGAATGCATGAATTGATCTTAGGGATCTACCTAGTTAAGTTTCATACAGCTTGTTGGCCAAAGTCAAGGTAGTGTGTTATTTAACGGGATCCTAGCCCACTAGGAAACTAGGTTTCCCGAGTACTCAACAGATGGTTAGAGGCTCGACGAAAAATAGTGGGAGGCCATGATTGAATTTGAAATTCGTTTAAATACTTGCCAAATATGCGCTTTCAAATTATTTTCGTCATTTTATATATTTATATTAGTTGGACTAATATTTTATTATTTTCTTTTAACAGTTGGACTGTACTCGTAATCGTTAATTGAATAGTTAGACTATTGCAATTAAGATGGCCGGAAAGATCAACGTTAGAGACATTATCATAGACGAAAATGTCTTTAATGGTGCGAACTTTCCTGACTGGGATATGAACCTCAGGATTGTCCTGGGGCTGAGAAGATGCTCTATACGATAGAGAGACCTTTCGGGCCTAAGGCCGGAATTGAGCAGCCACTTGAGCTTGAGCTTTGGAAGACTCACAGTGATGATAACTCAATTGCTCAATCCGTCATGCTTGCTGCAATGACCCCACAATTTTGTCTTCAAAACAAGGGATTGGATCCCCATGAAATGATGTTGAAATTGAGGGACCTTCACCGATCTAACCTTATATCGCAGAAGTATGAATTGCAGAAGAAGCTCTTTTGCTCTCGTATGTCAGAGGGTACATCTGTCGAGCACCATGTGTCGCAGATGATTGCTGACATCGAACAGCTGGGTTAGCTAGGCATAACCTTTGAGGCTGAGACTTCCATAGATTTGATCTTATAGTCTCTTCCTGACAGCTGGAGTGAGTTCATCATTAACTGTAATATGATGAACTAAGAGAAGACTCTTGGAGAGTTGATGGCAATGCTAAAAGAGGCAGAAAAAGAGCTTTTAAAGGGTAAGAAGTGTGAGGCGCACTTCACTTTGACATCTCAGAATGTCAGGGCTTGGCCGAAGGCTTCTGAAGGTGTGAAGAAGAAGAAGAAGAGAAAGGGCAAGGCCAAATCATCAAATTCTTCTGGGAAGGCAAAAGACAAATCCCAAGATATCTGCCTACAGTGTGGCAAATGGGGTCACTGGAAGCGTGACTGTCGTGAGTACAAGGCGCACATGAAGGAAGTGAAAGCGGGCAAGGCACCGGCTTCAGATATGTTTGTTATTGAAATAAACATGTCTACTTCTAGTTTTAAAAATTGAATTTTTTATTCTAGTTGTGGTACTCATATATGTACTGATGTGCAGGATCTGTAGATTAGCAGGAGACTGGCTTCAGGAGAGATCGACCTCCGAGTTGGAAATGAGACTAGAGTCGCCGTTTTGGCTATTGGGACCTACATTTTGAAACTGCCCTCGGACATGTACTTAATTTATCAGACTGCTATTATGTACCTAGTTTGACTAGAAACATTATATATGTATCTTGTTTAACCCAATGTGGGTATACTTTTGTATTCAGAAACACCAGGTGTTTTGTTTATAAAAATGATTTTGAGATATGTAGTGCTGATATTAATAATGGTCTTTATATTTTGAATATAAATCAATCTCAAACATATAACATGACAAACAAAAGGCTTAAATTAAGTAACAAAGATGAAACTTATATGTGGCATTGTTGTATGGGACACATTAACAAGACTCGTATATCCACACTTTCGAAGAGTGGGTACTTGGACGGATTTGATCCAAATTCATATGACGTTTGTGAATCTTGTTTATTAGGCAAAATGCCTAAAACACCTTTTAGCGGTAAAGGTGCACGTGCCACCGAACTGTTAGCCCTCGTTCATAGTGATGTATGTGGGCCCATGTCTAGTCAGGCTAGAGGTAGATATGAATACTTTGTAACCTTTACGGATGATGCATCACGTTATGGTTATGTGTATCTTATGAGACACAAGTCGGAAACCTTTGAGAAATTCAAAGAGTTTCGACATAAAGTAGAAAAACAGACCGGCAAAAGTATTAAAACATTACGGTCTGACCGTGGTGGAGAATATTAAGCAATGAGTTTCTCGATTACTTAAAAGAGTATGGTATTCTTTCACATTGGACTCCTCCCGGAACACCTCAATTAAACGGTGTGTCCGAACGGAGAAACCGAACTTTGTTGGACATGGTAAGGTCAATGATGAGTCGCATAGAGCTAACAATTTCCTTCTGGGGATATACATTGAAAAATGCAATACTTATTTTGAATAAGGTTCTGTCAAAGTTTGTTCAACAGACTCCATATGAAATATTGACAGGAAAGAAACCGAGTTTCTCATTCCTGAAGATTGGGGATGTTGGGTATACGTTAAAAGTTTGGATTGTACCAAACTAGAACCCAAATCAGATAAGTGCCTATTTGTAGGTTATCCTAGGGAAACCAAATGATATTACTTCTACCACCCACAAGAGAACAAGGTATTTGTTGCTCTACATGCAGTTTTCCTTGAAAAGGAATTCCTAAATGCAGTGGTAAGTGGGAGGAAAGTAGAACTCGATGAAAATCGGAGTGATACTGTTCCTGGCTCCAATTCCTTAACAGAACACGAACAGTTCATCATGGATGAAACTGTACCACAATCTTCTAATACATAAGAACCGCGTAGATCAGAGAGAGTCAGAAAACAACCTGAGAGGTATGGGTTTCTGATCTCACCTCACATAGATATTAATCTTATTGAGGATAATGAGCCGGCTACGCATGAGGAAGCGATACAAGGTATCGACTCCGCTTTATGGCAAGAAGCCAAGAAGTCCGAAATGGATTCCATGTATTCCAACCAAGTTTGGACACTGGTTGATGCACCAGAAGGCGTAAAACCTATTGGTTGTAATTAGGTTTTCAAGAAGAAGACTGACATGGATGGCAACATACAAACGTACAAAGCTAGGCTTGTAGCGAAAGGGTATCGTCAACGACATGGTGTCGACTACGACGAAACTTTTTCACATGTTATCATGATTAAATCCATTCGGATAATGCTTGCTATTGCTGCATATTTCGATTATGAAATATGGCAGATGGACGTCAAAATCGCTTTCCTTAACGGAAACCTTTTGGAGGATGTTTATATACAACAGCCTGACGATTTTGTCGTACCAAAACATGCAAACAAGGTTTGCAAGTTAAATCGATCCATTTATGGATTGAAACAAGCATCACGTTCTTGGAACCAACGTTTTAATGAGATCATAAAAGAATATGATTTCGTTCAAAACGAGGATGATCCTTGTGTATATAAGAAGGTTAGTAGGAGCGCACTGACATTCATTGTCCTTTACGTTGATGATGTATTGCTTATTGGAAATGACATTCCCATGCTACAATCGGTGAAAGCTTGGCTTTCATTAAAATTCTCCATGAAAGATCTGGGAGAAATGGCTTTTATTCTAGGAATAAGGATCTACCGTGATAGATCTAGAAAGCTGCTTGGACTCTCCCAGAGCTCGTACATTGACAAAGTGTTTAAGAGATTCAACATGGATCAGTCTAAGAAGGGACTATTGCCAGTGTCACATGGCGTCTCTCTATCTAAGAACATGTGTCCTAAAACTCAAGATAAGAGAGACAACATGAGTCGGATCCCGTTCTCTTCTACAGTCGGATCGATCATGTATGCCATGATATGTGCGCGACCTGATGTCTCGTATGCTTTGAGCATGTGTAGTCGCTATCAGGCAGATTCAGGTGATGGTCACTGGGTTGCGGTTAAAAACATCCTTAAGTATCTTAGACGAACTAATGATGCTTTCTTAATCTATGGAGATGGAGAACTTGAGGTAACTAGGTTTACCGATGCAAGTTTCCAAACCGATAAATACGACTGTAAGTCGCAATCCAAGTACATATTTTGTTTGAACAACGGAACAGTGAGCTGGAAATCTTCCAAGCAAGAGACTGTTGCCGATTCAACAACAGAAGTGGAATATATCACTGCAGCTGAGGTAGCAAAAGAGGCAGTTTGGTTCCGTAAATTCCTAATTGGATTAGGAGTAGTTCTGTAAGCAGCTGAGTCTGTTCCTTTGTATTGTGACAATAATGGGGCTATAGCGCAGGCTAAGGAACCACGATCTCATCAACGATCCAAGCATGTACTTCGATGTTTCCATCTGATTCGTGAGATCATACATCGTGGCGATGTGAAGATCGAGAAGGTCACATCAGATGACAACATTGCAGATCCGCTGACGAAGGCTATTTCTCAGTAAAAGTTTGAGCGACATGTATATAGTTCAGGTGTTAGATACTTGAGTGATTGGCTATAGGTCAAGTGGGGAGATTGTTGGACAATTACGACCCATAACATCACTATTTGTAAAAGACATTGTGGTTTTTGTACAAATTAACTATGTGACAAAGGAAATTGCTATTTTATCATTTTGTAATTAGATTACTTGAATATATAAATGATAAAAGTCCTTATGATTAGTTCCGGGTTAATAAGATATGAGACATTATCAATCCACGAACGGTTTAATCATTAAATATCCATAGTCGTAGTATTATCGAGACTGGACATCGATAATGCGAAATAGACTAATATTGCACTTGTGCGCATTATGGAAGCGTAACGGCATAGTTCTCATATATTTGGGTATTGGATACTCATGCAAGTGTAATAGGAGGATCTGTTTACCGATGGTACGGGAACAGCTTCGCTCTGGATAGACCCCTCAGAATCCCATTGGTAGTATGACTATGTGTCTATGGGAATCCGAATCAGGGTAAGTGTATTTGGTCTTAACATGAGAGTTGCATCGCTAATACTTGGGACAATCAGTATGCTTTGGTTTTGGTCGTCCAGGACTTTAACAGGTTCTGTGTACGCCTCTTCTGGATTTATTGAGAATCGTAGTGTATTGGGTGTGATGTCAAGATGGAAGTATCACTTCAGTCATATGGAGATGATGATCACGCAAGGATACAGAACTGGTACTCTAATATGTTGCAACTATCGGGATAATATGACAAGGTAATGATTATCTGATTAAAGAGACTAGTTGTTAGTGATCTGATATATGCTTCGTACGGGGCAGACACAATTCCAGCCCCAGGCCTAGCATGTGACATCCGATACTGGATCGTAATACGCAATACTTAGTATACTACACTTCATAAAGATTATGTATTCCTTAAAAGAATATTTCTGGAGAATTGGGTAGGCACGGTGCT
Organism: Zanthoxylum bungeanum; assembly: GCA_019454045.1. Lineage (NCBI taxonomy): Eukaryota > Viridiplantae > Streptophyta > Magnoliopsida > Sapindales > Rutaceae > Zanthoxylum > Zanthoxylum bungeanum. The sequence goes on from SKCR01052762.1 coordinate 26,961, forward strand.
TTGCTAGAAGCCAATCATGTCTTGTAAATCGGTAAGAACGTGGTACGGGGTATGCACGTGTTCAGATAGTCCGAAGACCGGATTTACTACCAATATATTCAGGAATCTCATGGGTCGCTTCTCAAAAATTCACCGATGACATTCGACTAGAACAGAATTAATCTGGGATTATGAGAGAGAGAGAGAATTAATTTGGGATTAATTACGGCAAGAATTTATCTGGGATAAAATTCGAATAGTAGAGATAGAACGATTAATTTGGAATTAATCGATTAAATAATATATCGGATATATTAATTAAAATTAGATTTCAATGCGGAATTAAAATTGGATTTTAATTCGGGCGAACGAATTAATTTAGAATTAATTCGTAAGCGACTTTAATAATAAATTTGCTAGGCATAATTATTTAATTAAATTATATTTAATTATGTCGTAACAGTAAATTCATTAATTCAGAATTAAACGAACCCGGGCCCGAGTGAAGTTGCGTGTTGGATTGTTCGACTTAAATTCGGAATTTACAAGTGGTGGGACCCACTTGACTTACATCAACTAGTTTGACTAGTGATGGAAGTGGTTAAGGTTGAGTGAAAGAATTAGATTGCTTCTTCAACACACTAACCAATCTCAACACACTTTGTATTTTTTAATCATTTGGAATGACATATACCTAAATTGGATTTGGTAAATGGCAAATAGATTTTAGAAAATCAAATACACAAAAACAAAATCACTCTCTCTCACTTTCCTTCAAAGCTGAGAGCTTCTCCCTCTCAAATAGAATTTTTGTTGCAAAAGTTCAAGTGAGCTAGCACTTCTAAGAGTGAATCAAGGTGATAGGGAAACCAATTCCTTGAGTTTGGAACACAAAGCAAGCTTGGAGCTCTTCTCAAACATATAAAAGTTTTGAACTTCATACATCCATAAAATCCGTTCAATGTAAGTATTCCGCAAGTTCTTTGAATATTCACACACCGAATCATGATTAGAGATCCTTGGCATGTTATAGGAACACTTACAAAGTTTTATATGTTTTGACATAATTAATTCATGAAATAAATTAATTGGGTAATAATGACAATTTACATATTATAACAAGTGAGATTTCTAAATTTAATATTAAAAGTCGATCCTCTAACCCCAGTATTTTATTTTATTGTTGCAATCCAATTTAAAATTTTCCAATCACTTCAAAAAATCCAGTCTTTTAATTTTCATTCAAATTGTTATTTTATTTTACTAAATCTATTCCTTGTGGATCGACCCTAGTCTTAGCGGGTTTTTTTTTACTTCGACACTCTTATACTTAGGAGTTAAACAACCACTTTGTGAGTGTGTCAAATAGCATCAGGTTATGTTGTATGCATGACGTTGTGACTGATTTCAACCTTCCGGAAGTTTGAATTTGAAAAAGGAACTTTTTTTATATAAAAGTTATAGGTAGGTATGTTAAGTATAAGCAAAGTTTTATAACTTGTGATTTAGAGTCTAGGTAAATGAAATATGAGTATTTAAAAATGGCTTGTCGAAAGTTATTAATCTTCTATAAATGTAAGGGTATTTTTTGCCCTTTTTTCACTGAAACATATCGCAATAATAGTACTTATTTTAATAATTATGAATTTTTTTATGAGACACCTTATATTTTGAAAAATATTTAATTTTTAAATTAAAAGTTAAAAAGAAAAAATAAATACAATTTACTATCATTTTAGTACACATATGCATGAGGGAATTTTATTTAACTTTATGTCCTTTTTGGTAATTTTACAATCAATAGGACTTTATTTAGGACTAAATGGGAAACATCCACGGTCAGCTCTAAAAAGCCCAACCCCTGGACAAAAACATCGCAACATTGGAAATCTTTACTGTCTCCCACTACAATCTTCTAGTCGGCAGTAAGACTCTCTCCATCTCTCATTCTCAATCTTTATTTTATCTTCCATTTTCTCTCTCTCATTTTCTTTTATTTTTTTCTTCACTTCACTTTCCTTTCCTTTGCCCCCTCTCTTATTTTCTTCCAACCTCTCTCTCTTCCTCCTCTTTTTCTTTTAATTTCATTCTTCTCCCTTAGTGTTTTAAATTTCTTTTTATTTTTTCTTTATTAAGATCTTCATATCTTAAATTTGTGGTTCCACCGTTATATGATGATTGTCAAGTCCAACTAGATTATGATTTGTGTTGTTTTATTTATTTATTTATTTTTTCTATTTTTCCTGTGCAGGATTGGAGATCTTTACATCAACATATAAAAAATCTGTTAGAATTCACTGTGTCGAGGTAAATCTGTCACTGAAGGTGGAGGTTGTGAGAGAATGGAGCTTTATGGATACTCATTGGCCATTAGTAAACACTGTGCCGAGGTGGAAAGAACATATCAACTCATAATTCAACTAATATCGGAGTAGATTTAGGTGTGAATCCATTTTCCTACTGGTTATGGAAAACACATAATACATAAATTAACTTTATGTTGTTAGGTTTTGTCCTAACTAAGTCTGGGTAAAAAGATAACCTAAATTTAGGTTGTATTTATTTTTTATCTAAGTGTGAATATGTTTGAATTTGACTGAAGTCTCAATAGGTCTAAATAAAGATATATGAATAACATGTTTATTTTTCTTTTTTAAACACCATAAAATATAATTTGTTTATTTTTTAAACAAAAAACATCTAAAAATTGATATTTTGACATTTATATCCTTATAAGTATGATATATAATTGTTTGTAACGACATGTAGTCTCTACTACTGTTACGTTGTAGTACTGTGGTATTACGGGACGAAGATAACATAATATAAATTGTGTTGGGGCACAAATACACTCATGGAACTACTTTGGGGATAATCAGCTAATTCCCTGAAATTCCGATATGAAACTGTATAATATACCACTCCCGGACAACCCATAGTATTTGGGGCATAACATTCTAATACGAATTCTGATTATTATAAATTTTATATCGCTGAAAATCTGAGATCAATACCTACAACTTCTGCGTTGAATATTTTTGCAAATTCGGACCAGAAATTGGTCCAAAACGCAAGTCCAAATTCAGATGAATAGTAATTTCGGATCCAAATAAAAAGAATCTCAAACTTTCTCTCAAACTTTCTCCAAAATTCCACACTTTTCTCCATTTTTCCTAATATCAAATAACCCTACAATATAAAGAGTATACTATTCACTCAATCAAAAAATTGGAAAAACAAAAGAAAGAAAAGAATAACGAAGCAACGTGAGAGAGGAAGAAGAAGAAGAAGAAGAAGAAGAAGTAGAAGAAGAAGAAGAAGAAGAAGTAGAAGAGAAGAAGAAGAAGAAGAAGAAGAAGAAGAAGAAGAAGAAGAAGAAGAGGAGGAAGAGAGAAGAAGAGAGAAAAGAGAGAAAAAGAAAGAGGATGAAGCAATGAAGAACATAGACGTCCTTGGAAGACTTGGAGGATGAAGAAAATAAAAGAAATAGAGGTAAGAAATCATGATCCAAATTGAAATATTTGAGCTTTAATAATTTGATAATTGTAATGTGTTGAGAGCTTGAGTATGATGATGATGATTAAGTGGTTAATAAGTATGAAAATAGATGGTGTTGAGTAGGAATCAAAAATTGGGGTATTGAGTTAATTAGGGGTTTTGAGATTTAAGAAATTTAAAGATTTCTTTGATGATATTTTATGATGGGTGAATATAGAATTGTTGTATAAGAGTTGAAATATGGAAGAAGGAAAATGTATTTGGGCATAAGGAGATGAAGAAATTGGTTTAGGGCCTGAATTTTGGCCTTGTGTCGCGACGCGTTTTGGAAAATTTGTGAAGATCTGTTTCAGGTTTGCACGCGCAAGAAACTTGCAACGCGATGCGCACAGGAAATCCAGGCAATTGTTTTCTGGAATCAAGCGCATCGCGACGCGCAATGCCTTGCGTCACGACGCGAAGACTAGGACTTCCCTAAAATAGTTTTAAACCATCTCAATTCCACTTTAGCATGTTAGAGACCACCCTTAGGGTCTCGTATCAGTTCGCATGCATACATTTCATCTTATTCCAAGTATGATATACTAAGTGACAATATTACAGACTTGAATTGAGAAAGTTTAACCTAGTTTCGAAACTCATCTCATGATTTGTAATCAAACCAACTTACCATTTATAGACCATTGCAGGAATTGTATTTTCCTTCGACGAAGCGATATAGCACCAGCAAGATTCCAATCTGTGACTGGACATTACCCTTTTAAATTGATTTTCACTTTGTTATTTTTATTAGATTGTTTTTACGCTTTAGGGCGTTAGATCATTTTTATACAGTCATTTCATAAAATTTTATGATTTAAGTTATATTTGAGAAAAATATTTTCAGAATATGGTTTATGTTTTTCGAGGCATGGGGGAAAAACCCACCTCAGTATGTAACTGGATATAGACATGGAATTGATGGATAACACATGTGCACATGTAGAGGACTGGGGGGATGGCTTTACGTAACGCTTCCAGATCCTAGTTCAGGACTAGGGATGACAGATGCCCTAGACTAGTTCCAGTTTCATAGCTTGAAGGGTAGCATAGATCTGCACCCCCAGTTCTAGATCAATGGCTTAGGGGATGACGATACGTAACGCTCCAAGACCACTAGTTTCAGGGACAGGAGTGGCGTGCTTTGGGGGATGGCGATACGTAACGCCCTAAAATCATGGATTTGCATTCTTGGCTCTAGTTAGACATATGTGGGGACGATGAAACGTAACGCCCCTATACGTCAGGTTTTTAGTGACAGAGATCAGTTTCAAAAATAATTTTCAGACACAGATTCTCAAGTTAGTTTTCTAGAGAGAGATATTAGTATATGTTCATGGTTAGAGAGTCAAAGGCTTATGAGGTTAGTACGTCTATCTCATGTCGGTAACATCTTCCGAATCAATGATGTTACAAAGATGGTATCAAAGCATGGTCTAGGGAGTCAGTGACTGCAGTGGGTAGAGTGTTGGGGTCTAGTATACGCATATGTCCGGGATACTCGTATGCGAGGCATTACCTCTCTAGTATTCGATTCTCGAGTACGTCCTCAAATTCCACAGACAGGTTAGTAAGCTTCCTAGATCATTTGAATAGTATTCCTTACGAGAATAATTATACTCTAGATTCAAGTTAGGAATATTCTTGAAGTTATTTAGCCTATTACCATAAGTATAAACGATGTTATGAAATCAGATAGTAAAAATATAAGAAAAGTTACCCAAGGAGTAAGAAAGGAAAGCTAGAAGGAAAGTAAGGGAAGAAATAAAGATGCTTAAGCAACCGGAGTAAGAAGAAATAAAGATACAGAATCAAATCGATAAAGAAGTACCAGAACCTATAGTAGTAAAGAGAATAGAAAGAGCCCGAACAAGTATTAAAGTGCCTAGTAGATGTAAGATTCCTTCCCTCATCAGAAATTTCTTCAAATAGATTTAAGAGCCTCAAGTGCCTTATATAGACAACGAACTCACCAAGTAATGAGGAATAGACAGAAAGATAAAAAGAAGCAAGAGATCGAGACTAGCCTAGGGAGTTCCCACAGACGAGAAATACCAAAAAGGACCTAGAGAACTCCAGATCCCCAAACCCAGACCCAGGCCCACAAGCAGCCAAATAAAGGTCATAAACAGAAATGATTAATTACCTTATCTCAAGCAATCCGATGGAAATAATACCTTAAGCTATCTAGTTTTCAACCACTTAGTCATACCCGTTAATGAAGCGGTCTTGACAAAGTCTACCTCATACCTACCTTACATGAGAAATAGACCCTACAAGGACATAAAGTACCAGAACAAGGATACCGAGACCTATCAAGGTATTAGATGTTGCCCTAGCTCTTAATAGCATATATATAAGTAACCGTAAAAAGCCCGATAAGAGTTCATCTTAAGAAGTGGAAGATCTTGAAAGATAGATCGACCAGAAAAGAGATTAAGGAAGTTTTGAGGAAGTAAAGGAAAGAATTTAGTATAACCCAAAGATCTAAACAAGTCAACATGAGGATTATAGTACTAGTAGAAGTCCACAGAATAGATCCAATGTATTTGAATCTTCAAATCAGCCCAAGTCAGTAGAAATCCGGGAAGTATACAAGAGTAGACCCGAAAGGTTGGAGATATTTAGGAAGTGACAAAAGTACCAGTATGGACAGTAGAATAGAGTGCCCAAGTCGAGATTTATAGCAAGAACAGAGAGTAGAGATCTAAGATGTAGTTAGGAGGATGAACCACCGCTATCCTCAGTAGCAAGGCATAAAACAAAGGAATAGGATATCCAAATGGTAAAATGGACGCGAGAAGTAACAAGAAATTCAGTACATTCAGGCACAAAGATAACATAATGAGGAGGTAGTAGTGTAGAAAATTGATAAAAGTTGTGGGATTCCAAGACATGGAGTCATCGACCAGCTTCATGCAGAACGAATGACGACCATTTCTTCTAAAAACCTTGATTTTAATAAGTATATAGGCACCTAACCAGATCATCACCGAGCTTAAGTGTAAAATAGATCGTGTATCCGTAGATCCTTAAGGAATGCATATGCTCAACCCTCAACTGCGAGCCCAGTAATGAGAAAAACCAGTAAAGGATAACAATTGACAGAATAGATAAATCGCGAGATGGCTAGAACAACCAAATTGATAAGTCCAATGAAACATAGATATGAAGCATGAGATAGAATGGTTCGAAGCCACAATAAGTTGAACTAACTCTGGAAGCCACCATTGAATTAAGGAACCCTTAAAGAAGTAAGACTTAGAAGTATGAAGAGACCAGGGAGAACAATTCTCAGGAATATAGCGAACAACCTATAAAATGGTTTCATGGTATTGAGAATGGAAGACTAGGAAAAGAGTAGCCCCCGAACCAAGAAACTTAGTAGAGATGTCTTAAGCAATCAAAGTTGATGGAGTTTCCAGGGAAATAAAGACATAAGGAGTTCAAGGAACTAAGATGAGTAGGAAAGTCAAGTAATAAAGCAAAACTTAGTAAGGAATAATAAAAGAGTATGAACCTTACGAAGGTTCACAATAAGAGGTGGTATCATCGATAATTGGAAAATGATTAGTAGTAAAGTTGGAATAAGAAATTCAAATATTCCTAGTAGTAGTACCCTAGTGAGGAAGCCAACAACATACATGTAAACAACATAGTCATAAGCTTATAAATTAGCAGCATAAGCAACTGCAGCACGTATAGCTAGTTAGAGACCACCACCAGAAGACTCCAGGACAAACCCCACCCTCCCAACCCTCGTTACACAACAGTAGCAGAAATGGACCTTGAAGGCTGCCTTAAGATACTCCAGAAGTAAGTGAAAGTATAGGGATAAATGACCGAAACTTAAAACCCTTAAATACAATACCAGAACAAAATAGAAAAGGAAATAACCTAAGTGAGAGATTTAGAAGAGAAGTTATTAAATAAAGTAATGAAGGGAGGTTGTACTAGTTAAGCATGACAATAATGCAAGAGAACATTGTTAAACATGATTAGGGATATGTGAGATCTAATATCCTTCAGATAAGGAGACAGAGGTATAGACCGTAGAAGTTTCAGTTACATAACAGAGCATGAGAGAAGATGAAAAGGTCAGCAGGCACAAGGTTTGGAAGTGAAACTGTCAAGGCGCAACGACAATAGAAGAAAATACTAAGTAAGTGTTGGCAGAAGTGTAGTATAGTATAGAACCGAGAAAATAAGTTTACCAATATGGAAAACATTAAAGAGGAGGTATCCTAGCATGCAATCAGGTATAAAAAATGAGTTGATATGAAGGAACAACAACTAGATCTACAGTAACAATGAGAGTAGGTACATAAAGAAAATGAACTTTAGCAGGCCAAAAACGTCAGCGTCGATGTTAACATCAGTGAATGTGGTTTAAGCACCAAGGTGTATATAAGTAAGCCTGATTTTTAGCTAATTAAAGAGGACCATTAGGAAACTACCTAGAAGAAATATTTTAAATACAAGCGTCATTGGTAGACAGTACCAGTAAGTTAGGAAATCCTAGAACCCTTAAATAAGCAGAGATATTAGAACTTGAAAAGAGAAGTTCATAAGTAGTTTGAGCTCGGCAAGGAGAATATAGAGAGTTAAGCAGCTAAGATATGAGAAAGAATGTTAAGATCAAGTTAACAAGTGCAGCTAAAGGAGTACCGAGTACAAGTATTGTTAATAATGACAATGACCACTAATAAACTTATCGATTCCAAAAAGAGAATATGGGAAGCCTAACCGTGGAGACATTAATGTTTTTAGTGAAATTCAAAGGTGCCAGCTATTAAGAAACTGATCAAATTGAATGATTGTTGACCATAACTAAAGACCTAGAGAAAAGGATTCCCTTGGAGACAAAGAAGGTTCAGCACAACTAAAGATTCAGAAATAAGGTAGTCTAGGATACCTAGCAAAGATCTTATGAAACGAAAATGAGGTGGTACCTCCTAGTAAAGAACTTAAGGGATATTCATTGAAGCCACAAATTCTGAAGTAGTAGTTTACCAAGTATGACATAAGGTTCCATGCATAAGCTAGATATTGAGAAAGTTGGAGAATCTCATATGCTCACTAGTCAATTGGTATAAATGATCAGCCAGACAAAGGACTTCGTAGTTAGGCCAAATAGAATCCCAGATGATACAGAATAGTTACAGCACAATACGAGGTTTATAAGGAACCCACAAATCCAGTGACCTATGATAAGATCCTAAGTTTAAAGAGGATTCGAGGACGAATCCTATTTAAAGAGGAGAAAATTTATAACGAACGGTAGTCTCTACTATTGTTACGTTGTACTATTGTGGTATTACGGGATGAAGATAACATAATATAAATTATGTTGGGGCATAAATACACTCATGGAATGACTTGGGGGATAATCGGCTAATTCCCCGAAATTCCGATATGAAACTGTATAAGATACCACTCTAGACGTCCCATAGTATTTGGGTCATAACTTTCTCATACGAACTCCGATTATTACGAATTTTATAACGCCGAAAATCTAAGATCGATACCTACAACTTTTGTATTGAATATTTTCCAAATTCGGACCAGAAATATGTCAAAAATGCAAGTCAAAATTTGGATGAATAGTAATTTCGGCCCCAATTAGAAGAATCTCAAACTTTCTCCAAAATTCCACTTTTCTCCATTTTTCCTAATATCAAATAACCCATACTATATAAAGAGTATACTATTCACTTAATCAATAAAAAATTGGAAAAAAAAAAGAAGAAGCAAGAAGAAGCAACATGAGAAAAGAAGAAGAAGAAGAAGAAGAAGAATAGAGAAAAAGAAAGAAAATAGAGAAAAAGAAAGAGGATGAGCAAGGAAGAACATAGACCTCATTGGAAGGATTGAAGGATGAAGAAAATCAAAGAAATAGAGGTAAGATGTAACATTCCCGATCTGGGAGATGTCACCCGCAGGGGATAGCCGTACTAACCCCATAAGCCTCTTACTATCTAACCATAAACAGATACTAATACACTTTTCTCTATTTGACTATATTTTGTATGAGACCGTAGCCCAACTCAAAAACACAGAAAACAAACTCAATATTAATTACTGTACTTAGTAACAATTGTTTTTACAATGACTGCACACAATCAATAACTAATACAAGACTCATACTTGACTCTCACTGGACTCTCGCTCTATCTCATACTCGTACTAGTAGACTCCATCCCTAGTGACTGCATTAGTATCCGTCCTCCCAAGCTCGCCATCCGAGAGTACCCACAAAATAAGGAAACTGAGAGGGGGTTTAGACTGTTAAATGATCTAAGTGAGTGGACGAAATATGAAATATTATTATAAAAACATATGATTCTATAGCCCGATTTCCAGAAATAACTTTATATGATCTCTCTTTCTGAAAACTTGTCTGAAATCTCTTTTTTAAAACTTATGTTTCTGAAAATTGCTTTCTGAAATCTGTTTCTAAAATTCGTTCTCTGAAAAATGTTTTCTGAAAATCTGATGTCTAGAAATTCTTTTTCTGAAAATCTGTTATCGGAAAACTGATATGTGTTTGAAAACTTGACGTATGAGGACGTTACGTATCGCCATCCCCCCATACGCCTAACTGGAGCCAAGAATACAAAACCATGACTTTGGGGCGTTACGTATCGCCATCCCCCAAAGTATGCCACTCATGTCTCTGAACTGGTGGTCTTGGGGTGTTACATATTACTATCCCGCAAGCCACTGAACTAGATCCAGTAGTGCTGATCCATGCTACTACCTGACCCTAAAACTAGGGTCTAAGGGCGTTACGTATCACCGTCCCCCTAGCCCTGAACTAGGATCAGGGGGTGTATATCACCGTCCCCCTAGTCCTCTACATGTGAACATGTCCTATGTCCGTCAATTCCAGAATATCTCAAGTCACATACTGGGGTGGATTTTTCCCTATGCGTCGGAAAACCAAGAACTCATGCCTGAAAAACACTTTTGTCTCAAACGTAACTTGAAACATAAATCTTCATGAAGTAACAGTGATAAAAGTAATCTAACGCCCTAAAGTGTAAAAATAAGTCTGTTTGCAAAATAACATAATAAAAATCAATAAAAGAAATAGTAGTGTCCACTCACTATTTTGGAATCTGGCTGGCTCTGGATCCCTTGTCGAAGGAAATTGCGGTTCCTGTGGATAATCTATGAACGGGACTTAATTAGCATATAAGTTGTAAAAATGTATATCGGAATTTAACTAAGCTGAGTGATGTGTCAACATATCTTGTCTATAAGGCTTATTGTGCTTATATCTCGATGTAAGGTATACCTACGAACTGATACGAGACCTATAAGGCGGCCTCAAGCATGCTAGAAAGGAACAGAGATGGCTTAAAACTGATTTGGGCCACATTATGAACTCGCGTCGCGACGCAGGCCAGGGCGCGTCGTGACGCGTATGAACCAGAGGCGTGCCCAAATTTTACTCTTTCGCGTCATGACGCAAAACCCTTCAATGTCGCGACGCAAAGCAGTTTCCAGGTTTCTATTTTTCTTCTTAAATTTCAATTTACCCAAATGCACAACCTTATTATTCCCATACTAAAATCAATGTTCAATTCATTATATTACTCTCAATTCTTCATAAACGACATCATCATCTCATCAACAACCAACTTCCAATATATCCCATATAATCCATAAGATTAAACCCATTTCATCACTTTAATCTCATATTCTTAACTAACTCAAAATTTAGGGATTTCACTCAATTCCCACACATGTCATGTTACTAAAAGAAATTTCTAATATGCTTCTATCATTCATCTAATATTTTATCATCAAAATCCACAATTTAAAATTTGGGTCAAAGGCCCTTACCTCTTCTTTGTATGTTTTATTTATCTTTCAAGGTTCCATTGATGCCATTCTTCTTGCCTCTACCTCATTCTCTCTTTCTTCTTCTTCTTCTGGAGAAAAGTGTGGAAGTGAGTGGAAAGTTTGAGAATCTTCCAATTAGACCCGAAATTACTATTCATCTAAATTTTTAACTTATGTTTTTAGCCTATTTCTAGTCCAAATTTGGAAAAATGTTCAAATACTATGGGCTGCTCGTAATGGAATATCGTAGAATCTCGTATCGAAGTCTCGAAGAATTTACTTACTGTTTTCCATAAAGTCGTTCTGTGAATATATACTCGAACATACATTATATAACGTAACATTCATCTCGCGGTGTAACAGTACTACAGTCAAGGAGTCAACAGTAATAGGGACCTCCGGTCGTTACATAAGAAGATCATGATCCAAATTGAAATACATGAGCCTTAATAATTTTACAATTGTAATGTTTTGAGAGCTTGACTATGATGATGATGATTAAGTGGTTAATAAGTATGAAAATAAATGGTGTTGAGTAGAAATCAAAAATTGGGGTATTGAGTTAATTGGGGGTTGAGATTTAAGAAATTTAAAGATTTCTTTGATGATGTTTTATGATGGGTGAATAAAGAATTGTTGTATAAGAGTTGAAATATGGAAGAAGGAAAGTGTATTTGGGCTTAAAGAGATGAAGAAGTTGGTTTCAGGCCTGAATTTTAACCTTGCATCGCGACGCGAAGCACCATGCGTCACAACGCATTCTGGGAAATTTATGAAGATCTATTTCTGGTTTGCACGCGTCGCGATGTGCACTGGAAATCCAGGCAATCGTTTCTAGAATCAAGCGTGTCGCGACGCGCAATGCCTTGCATCACGACGCGAAGACCATAACTTCCCTAAAATAGTTTTAAACCATCCCAATTCCACTTAGCGTGTTAGAGACCACCCTTAGGGTCTCGTATCAGTTCACATGCATACATTTCATCTTATTCGAAGCATGATATACTATGTGACGATGTTACGGACTTGAATTGAGAAAGTTTAACCTAGTTCCGAAACTCATCTCATGGTTTGTAAGCTAACCAAGTTACCATTTATAGACCATTGCCGGAATTACATTTTCCTTCAACGAAGCGATATTGCACCAGCCAGATTCCAATCTCTGAGTGGACCTACCCTTTTAAATTGATTTTCACTTTGTTATTTTTATCAGATTTATTTTTACGCTTTAGGGCGTTAGATCATTTTTATTACAGTCATTTCATAAAATTTTATGATTTAAGTTATATTTGAGAAAGAAATATTTTCAGAAAATAGTTTATGTTTTTCGAGGCATGGGGGAAAAACCCACCTCAGTATGTACCTGGATACAAACATGGAATTGACGGATAACATATGTGCACATCTAGAGGACTGGGGGGACGGTGATACATAATGCCCCCAGATCCTAGTTCAGGACTAGGGATGACAGATGCCCCTAGATCATAGTTTCAGAGCTTGGAGGGTAGCATAGATCCGTATCCCCAGTTCTAGTTCAGTGGCTTGGGGGACGGCGATACGTAACGCCCCAATACCACTAGTTTCAGGGACATGAGTGACGTACTTTGGGGGACGACGATACGTAACATCCCAAAGTAATGGATTTATATTCCTGGCTCTATTTAGACGTATGGGGGACGATGATACGTAACGTCCCCATACGTTAGGTTTTCAGTGACAGCGATCAGTTTTCAAAAATAATTTTCGGACACAATTTCTCGAAGTTAGTTTTTCCATAGAGATATTATTTAGAAAGACAAGTTTTCCAAAGAGATAGTATTCCTTACGAGAACAATTATACTCTAGATCCAAGTTAGATATCTTCTTGAAGTTATTCGGCCTATTACCAGAAGTACAAACGATGCTATGAAATCAGATAGTAAAAATATAAGAAAAGTTACCCAAAGGAGTGGGAAAGGAAAGCTAGAAGGAAAGTAAGGGAAGAAATAATGATGCTTAAGAAACCAGAGTAAGAAGAAATAGAGATACGGAATCAAATCGATAAAGAAGTACCATAACCTATGGTAGTAAAGAGAATAGAAAGAGCCTGAGAAAGTATTAAAGTGCCTAGTAGACGTAAGATTCCTTCCCTCCTCGGAAATTTCTTTCAAATAGATTTAAGAGCCTCAAGTGCCTTTATATAGACAGTGAAATCCCCAAGTAACGAGGAATAGAAAGAAAGATAAAAAGAAGCAAGAGATCGAGACTAGCCTAGGGAGTTTCCACAGACGAGAGATGCTAAAAAGAACCTAGAGAACTCGAGATCCCCAAACCCAGACCCAGACCCAGGCCCACAAGCAGCCAAATAAAGGTAATAAGTAGAAATGATTAGTTACCTTATCTCAAGCAATCCGATGGAGACAAGACCTTAAGCTATCTAGTTTTAAACCGCTTAGTCATACCAATTAAGGAAACCGTCCTGACAGAGCCTACCTCATACCTATCTTACATTTGAAATAGACCCTACTAGGACATACAGTACCAAAACAAGGATACCGAGACCTATTAAGGCATTAGATGTTGCCCTAACTCCTAATAGCATAGATATAAGTAGCCGTAAGAAGTACGATAAGAGTTCATCTTAAGAAGTGGAAGATCTTGAAAGTTAGATCACCTAGAAAATGGATTAAGGAAGTTTTGAGGTAGTAAAGGAAAGAATTTAGTATAGCCCAAAGATCTTAGCAAGTCAACATGAGGCTTATAGTACTAGTAGAAGTCCACAGAATAGACCCAATGTATTTGAATCTTCAAATCAGCCCAAGTTAGTAGAAATCCGTGAAATATACAAGAATAGACCCGAGAGGTTGGAGATATTTAGGAAGTGACAAGAGTACTAGTATGGACAGTAGAACAGAGTGCCAAAGTCGAGATTTATAGCAAAAACAAAGAGTGGAGATCTAAGAAGTATTTAGGAGGACCATCCACCTCTAGCCTCAGTAGCAAGGCATAGAGCAAATGAATATGATATTCAAATGGTAAAAGGGATGGAGAAGTAACAAGGAAATTCAGTACATTCAGGCACAAAGATAACATAACGATGAGGTAGTAGTGTAGAAAATTGATAAAAGTTGTGGGACTCCAAGACATGGAGTAGTCGACCAGCTTCCTATCGAAAGAATGATGACCATTTCTTCTAGAATCCATGATTCTAATAAGCATATATGCACCTAACCAGGTCATCACCGAGCTTAACTCTAAAACATAACATGTATCCGTAGATCCTTAAGGAATGCATATGCTCACCCCTCAACTGTGAGCCCAGTAAAGAGAAAAACATGTAAAGGAGAGTAATTGACAGAATAGATAAATCATGAGATGGCTAGAGCAGCCAAATTGATAAGTCCAATGAAACATAGATATGAAGAATGAATAGAATGGTTCGAAGCCACAATAAGTTGAGCTAACTCTGGAAGCCACCATTGAATTAAGGAACCCTTAAAGAAGTAAAGACTTACGTAGCGACGCTGCCCGGGCTCGCGACCCGATTGGGAGTACGGAGTAGCCTGTGGGGGACTAAACCGGAGAATAAATGGAGTCACCACCCAATGTGAACTAGGAAATGATTTAAGGCCGCACTCACCCCTCGCAAGGGAAGACCTCAAACCGTTGGGTTCAGAATTGTCCCTTACTTATGCCAATTGTAATGAAAGGATTTATGCAATAGTATAACCAAGTCTTATGCAACACATACAAGATAATTTAATCAACACACAAGTTTGCACACCCATAGACGTAAAAAAAAAAAGAAAGCAAATGCATTATTCTAAAGCATATTAATCAGAGAAGTGCGATAATGACAATAGAAGTGTTAATAATGATAGCAGATAATTAAGCACAGGATGCAGAAAAGAATAACCAAAAAGGCAAACATGCATAAAATATAATGGAAAAGGGTCTGTCCAGTGTGCGCGCGTTCATCTATTGTTCAGAAATGCGTTCGAACGGTAAACAGAATGCATACATTCGTGTAGCGTTCTGAAATACGTTTGAATGAAAACGAGGCAGAATGCATGCGTTCGTGTAGCGTTTGAGAACACGTTCGAACGAGATTACCAAAGTGGCGTCTAAAATGACATAAACACATGCATGAATGTTTCCTCAAGTGGTACGTGGAGTTGTATCCCAAGTATAGACCGCACTAACCGTCCATTCGGATTCGGCTACGGAATTTACGTCTGGGTTTCCATCCGATATACCATGAGAGGCAACACTCAATCATTAATCCAATGTTGACATACATGAAATATGATAATGCATATAACAATAAATAACCGAAGAGACAAATATGCGAAATAACAAAGAAGATAAATAACACAAAACAAATGCGGAACAATAAAACAACAATAAACGTAAATTAAATGCGAAATAATAAAAGACTAATAATACGAAATAAATGCGGATAATAAATATGTGACCAAAGAATTTGGCCGTTTTCAATGTAGGACTTCGCATACCCGGTTGGACGTATTCCACGTCCAACCAAGATGCCGTTTCTAGGACGACAAAATAAAATAAAATAAAGGGTGCCCTCAGGTCTTACCTTTTAAGTCGCTTCCCGGGAGTGCGTTGGGACGTCGTCGGAAGGGTTAACGTTTCGCTCTTTTTCTAGTTCGCTGGTTTGCTATTTCCACTCATTGTTTTCTCTGTTTTCTTCGCTATTTCGAACTGTTTTTAGGGACTATTTTTGGGCTATTTTTGGAGTGTTTTGGAGTGTTTTTTGGGCTGTTTTTGAACTATTTTCTGGACTAGTTTGGACTTTTTTCTGGATTGTTTTTGGGGTGATTTTTGTGTTTTTTTCGGCTTTTAGAGGGCTGTTCTCTATTACTGTTTTGGGAGTCGGATTAGGGTTTTTGGGGATTGTTCCGGGGTGTTTTATGGACTATTTTGGGGGCTGTTTGTTGATGATTTGTGGGCAGTTTATTAGTGTGTCGATTTCTGAGCGAGGGGCTGTGTGCGTTTAATGAGAGGGCCAAGCGTGTATGAGTCGGTGGGGCTGCTGTGTATGGCTGGTCGGTTGGGTGTGAGAGCCTTCTGTGTGATGTCAAGTTGAGGGACGTGTGGTTTGTTTTCTTGGTTCGATCAGTGTGGTTGCTTAGTTATTCACGTATGGGGCTGTATGGTTTGTCTTTGTTCAGTCGGTTGTGGGGGCTACTTTGTTGCTGTTGAGTGGCTTGCAGGGCAGTGTGTGTTTGGTTTGTAGTGGAGGGCTGGTTATGTCGTGTGTTTTGTTTGTGGTCTATGGTCTGTGTGTGCTGTGAGTGGGAAGGGTGTGTGGCCTGTGTGTGTTGAGTCTGTGTCGGTGTCCTTTGACAGAGAGACTTGTGAGGTTCAGAGAGAGTTAGGGACTAGAGAATAGAGAGGCCAGGCGTGAATTATGGTTTTCTTGTTTTGTTGTTTGTTCTCGGACTGGCAGTGTATGAAGGATACATGCGTGTTGAGTGAATATGTGTCTGAGGTAGGTGTTGAATCGGTGGCTGGTGTGTATGGTCGAGGGGTGTGAAGGCAGAAGGAGCTAGGGTTTATGGCGTGAGTGTTTAATGCTTTAGGGTTTTATCGTGTGAGAGTTTAATGGTTTGGGGTTTTGTTGCGTGAGTGTTTAATGGTTTAGGGTTCTGTGAATGCCGAGAGAGGAAGGAGCTGAGTGATTATGGTTTTTGTGAAGTGTCGTATGTGATTCTGGTGATTTGTGTGTGTTATCGTGAAGAGAGAGGAAGATGAGAAGGGAGGGAAGAGCAGATTATGGTTTATTCTTTTGTTTTTTTGATGCCGAGAGTGTGAGTGTCTCATAGGGTTTATTACGTGTGTATGGTGCCGTGAATGAGAGTGAAAGATTAGGAGCCCTTAGGTTTTGGTGAGGTTATGTTTATATAGTGGTGCATTAGGGTTAGGGTTATGCATGTGGGCTTTGGATGGGTGCGGGGGTTTTGGGCTAAGATTAATATTTTAAAACAGGAATCGACTAAGCGAACCCGGGCTAACTAGCGAATTTAAATTTGATGAGCTATTAATTTTAGAATTTTCCCTTCCGACGTCTGTTTCCCGCGACTTTCGCAACTTATCGAGTAGTGCCTCCATAAGAGGCTCATCATTGGGCTTTATGCAAAAATACAGTGTCTACAGTCGCCCCCACTTTGATGGGGCTTGTGCAGTGTGTGACAGTGACAACCCTATCAAAGTTATGCATGCATTTTTTACTTACCTAGCTCGTCAAATGTTATACTTACCTGTTGCTTTGTGAGATGCTTCGAACCGAATTGATCTGGTGGTGAGGTGCTGCGACCCCTAAGGTTCATCCTTACAAGATGCTGCGATATCTAGTATTCATTACCGAACTGAGCTGATGTGAGGTGGTTCATTCCCGAACCGTTACTTGAGAGGTGGATGGTTCATTCCCAAACCGTTACTGATGAGAGATGGTTCATTTCCGAACCGTTACTGATGTGAGATGGTTCATTTCCGAACCGTTACTGATGGGAGATGGTTCATTTCTGAACTGTTACTGATGTGAGATGATGGTCCATTTTGAACCGTTACTGATGAAAGATGGTTCATTTCCGAACCGTTACTTGATAGGTGGTTCATTTCCGAACCGTTACTTGTTGAGATGGTGGTCCATTTCCGAACCGGTACTGATGTGAGATGGTTCATTTCCAAACCGTTGCTGATGAGAGATGGTCCATTTCCGGACCGTTACTGATGTGAGGTTGTTCATTTTCGAACCGTTACTCATGTGAGATGGTTCATTTCCAAACCGTTACTGATGTGAGGTGGTTCATTTCCGAATCGTTACTGATGAGAGATGACGGTGAGGTGCTTTGACCCCTGGGCTTTGTTCCCGAACCACCGAGTGGGTTTTGTTCCCGAATTGAGATGAGGGTCTTGTTCCCAAATTGAGATGAGGGTCTTGTTCCCGAATTGAGTGGAGGGTCTTGTTCCCGATTTGAGTAGTGGGTCTTGTTCCCAATTTGAGTTGAGTTGATGGCGAGGTGCTTTGACCTCTGGGCTTTGTTCCCAAACCACCGAGTTGAGGGTATTGTTCCCGAGCTGTGCTGAATATGGGCTTTATTCCTGAACTGCGATGAGGGTCTTGTTCCCAAATGGAGTTGTGGGTCTTGTTCCCAAAATGAGTTGAGAGAGGGCTTTATTCCCCTGGGCTTTATTCCCGAACTGTGTTGAGAGTGGGTTTTGTTCCCAAACTTGCGTTGATTGTGGGCTTTATTACCGAACTTTGTTGATTGTGGGCTTTATTCCCCTGGGCTTTGTTCCCGAACTGTGTTGAGAGTGGGCTTTATTCCCGAACTGCTTGTCTTTGTCGTGTTTTCCTTTTCTTCAAAACCTGCGAAATCAAAAACAAAACAAAAAATTACGTGCATGTGACGTGTATGCATGTATTCATGAATGTCTTTCTTATTCCGATGCATATAAAAGTCTTGGTCGCCCCCTAGGCCTGCTTATAGTTTTCTCTTGCCAATTCTACTCTAGTGATTGCTCAGTTTTCTTTGGTCCCATGGCTCAGGATCTCGTTGTGTCCCTCATTCGCGGGGTGGTAGACTGGTCGCTCCCAGACTTGGTTTAGCTTTCTGCTCTCCGCTGCTTGCACTAAGTCAAGTTGGACTACGTGATGTGGTATTCCATATCAACATATTATATTACATGCTACGAAATAGTCCCAATTGTTATACATATTATTGTCCTCAATGAATGCCTAGTAATGAAACCAGAGAACCTTCAAAACACTCAATGCAACTCAAATCCGAGTTTTTGAATAAATGATCTAAGCCAGACTCAAAGTTTGTGTGTGCAAAGGTTCTTTTGCAGATTCGTCCACAGGTAAGCCAACTCAATGATTTTGTCAAAAAATTGGGATCGATGGGTCATCTCAATTATGCCCTGCAGTTGCTTTTCTGTGCTCAATGTGGTATGGTTTTCTTTCTCTTTTGTCTCTTTTTTTTTTCTTTTCGTTTTGAACTTATTTTTTTCTTTTTCTTTTTTTTTTTCAACACACCTACCCTTTAAGGTAGCATTTCTCCTCATGGTGGTCCTAATACTCGCCCATGGGTAGCTTCACGCTTATCGGTTATAGGTGGTTTAATTATTTTCTTTAGAGACTTTTTTTTATATTTTCAACCATACCACACATCATAACACAAGCAAATCAGGATAGATATTTAGGCGAACGGTCATTCACCGACCTACAATTTCTTCAACTAGTCACTTTGCTAACTACTCAGGTTTTCACTGCTAAGAACCATAATCAAGTGCTTACGAGTTTAACATAGATCAATTACTCAAAGTATCAGATAAAAGCACATCAAGAGTTTATCGTTTCTAAGATTTCACCCTATCGTTTCTAAGATTTCACCCTAAAGCAAACCATTTCATCATCAGACTTATGCCAAACTATTAAGGACTAAAATCAAACAATTTTTCTTTTTTCTTTTTTTTTTATTGAAGGCCCCTCCCAATGGTCTTTTTATTCTTGCCGTAATTTTTTTTTCACAATGGTCTTTCAATCCTTGCCGTAAATTTTTCTGTTCCTCGGTTTCCTTTTCCCTGATATCCATATTTGCTAAACTCTTCTTGACAAGTCTTCATTTTCTAACCCAACGGATATCTATGATGGCTTTTAAGACACAGAGGTTAGCATGATGTGTGTATGCATGAGATGCAAGTGGTTATCAAAACAACATATATCCTTCCGACCTTATATCTCCCACACTCGTGGTAAGTCTATTTTTGTCCTCGGTATGGCTTATTTTGTGCACCAATGTGGGGTACACAAAATCGTTCTCTCCTATACTACAAAGGCGAACCTTGGCTACCTCAGTCTCTTTCCATTGGTAAAAGACAAAGACCGCCCATTTACAACATGGACTAAGCCTATTATGAGGATCGTGCCATTATCTAGAAATGATGAATTGGGCCTTCGGTGATCGCGGTCATGGGGATGGACTTGGAGGTATCCAAAATAAATAAATATGTCGTAACAAGGCGTATCCTTCCTGGATGAAAGCCAATGTGGATATCAGACTCATGCTTTTAGCATATTTATATCATGATTGGATTTTCTAAGTCCATCAAGGTCTTCATACAAGTTGGCATATCATTTCAAAGCATTCAATCATATTATTGCGAGGTGCAAACTTGTCCCAGTTGAAAAAGGCCCAACATGTTTACACTTTTGCGATAACGTGGCTAAACAACTTCAAATGATAGGGGACCCCAAACACAAAGTGGCCCATGGTCATTTTGGAAGCTTTTGGCCCAATCGTCATAAGACATAAACTCGTCCCAGTTTAAATGGCCCAACAAGTTTGTATCTTATGACGAGAAGTCCAACTGGATCCAAATGATGATGGTCCCAAACACAAGCATAAAAGGGTGGCTTCTATATGTCATACAACTATGGTTCACATGCGGGTTTATAGGAGTATAGATAAAGGCTCCCGCCGGCGAAGGGTTGCCCACAACTAGGTCTCCTCACTCAAGGGTTCGAGCGACCAAGTGAGCGTACCTTTTTTTATACCCTAAGGTACGTGCCAACGAGTGATGATACCATATAACGATCCGCCGCTTCGAGCGAAAACGACTTCACGATACATTATGCCATCAAGGTAAGAAAGGGTATGCAAAATATATGAGACAAGGTTAACTAAAGCAAAAATCACAACCATTACAAGACATTATCTCGGGGCCGATTCTCTGTCCCCAGTGGAGTCGCCAAACTGTAGCGACGCTGCTCGGGCTCGCGGCCCGATCGGGAGTACGGAGTAGCCCGCATGGGGACTAAACCGGAGAATAAATGGAGTCGCCACCCAGTGTGAACTGGGAATGATTTAAGGCTGCACTCACCTCTCGCAAGGGAAGACCTCAAACCTTTGGGTTCGGAATGGTCCCTTACTTATGCCAATTGTAATGAAAGGATTTATGCAATAGTATAACCAAGTCTTATGCAACACATACAAGATAATTTAATCAACACACAAGTTTGCACACCCATAGACGTAAATAAAAATGAAAGCAAATGCATTATTCTAAAAGCATATTAATCAGAGAAGTGCGACAATGACAATAGAAGTGTTAATAATGATAGCAGATAATTAAGCACATGATGCAGAAAGGAATAACCAAAGAGGCAAACATGCATAAAATATGATGGAAAAGGGTATGTCCAGTGTGTGTGCGTTCCTCTAGCGTTCAGAAACACGTTCGAACGGTAAACATAATGTATGCGTTCGTGTAGCGTTCGAAAACGCATTCGAACGAAAACGAGGCAGAATACATGCGTTCGTGTAGCGTTTGAGAACGTGTTCGAACGAGATTACCAAAGTGGCGTCTAAAATGACATAAACACATGCAGGAATGTTTCCCCAAGTGGTACGTGGAGTTGTATCCCAAGTACAAACTGCACTACCGTCCATTCGGATTTGGCTACGGAATTTACGTCTGGGTTTCCATCTGATATACCACGAGAGGCAACGCTCAATCATTAATCCAATGTTGACATACATGAAATATGATAATGCATATAACAATAAATAACCGAAGAGACAAATGTGCGAAATAATAAGGAAGATAAATAACACAAAACAAATGCGAAATAATAAAACAACAATAAACGTAAATTAAATGCGAAATAATAAAAGACTAATAATACGAAATAAATGCGGAATAATAAATATGTGACCAAAGAATTTGGCCATTTTCAATGTAGGACTTCGCATACCTGGTTGGACGTATTCCACGTCCAACCAAGCATGCTGTTTCCAGGACGACAAAATAAAATATAATAAAGGGTGCCCTCAGGTCTTACCTTTTAAGTCGCTTCTCGGGAGTGCGTTGGGACGTCACCAGAAAGGTTAACACTTCACTCTTTTTCTGGTTCGCTGGTTTGCTATTTCCGCTCACTGTTTTCTCTATTTTCTTCGCTATTTTGGACTGTTTTTGGGTTGTTTTTGGACTGTTTTCTGGACTGGTTTGGACTGTTTTCTGGACTATTTTTGGGGGTGATTTTTGTGTTTGTTTTTAGGCTTTTAGAGGGTTGTTCTCTGTTACTATTTTGGGAGTCAGATTAGGGTTTTTGGGGACTGTTTCGGGGGCTGTTTATTGATGATTTTTGGGCAGTTTATTAGTGTGTCGGTTTGCTGAGCGAGGGGCTGTGTGCGTTTAATGAGAGGGCCAAACATGTGTGAGTCGGTGGGGCTGCTGTGTATGGCTGGTCGGTTGGGTGTGAGAGCCTTGTGTTTGTTATCAAGTTGAGGGACGTGTGGTTTGTTTTCTTGGTTCGATCAGTGGGGTTGCTTAGTTGTTCACGTATGGGGCTGCATGGTTTGTCTTTGTTCAGTCGGTTGTGGGGGCTATTTTGTTGCTGTTGAGTGGCTTGCAGGGCCGTGCGTGTTGGTTTGTAGTGGAGGGCTGGATGTGTCGATGTGTTTAGTTTGTGGTCTATGGTCTATGTGTGCTGTGAGTGGGAATGACATGTGGCCTGTATGTGTTGAGTCTATGTCGGTGTCATGTGAGAGAGAGTCTTGTTAGGTTCAGAGAGAGTTAGGGAATATAGAATACAGAGGCCAGGCGTGAATTGTTTGAATTAGGGTTTTTTGTTTTGTTGTTGTTCTCGGCCTGGCATTGTATGAATGATACATGCGTGTTGAGTGAATGCGTGCCTGAGGTGGGTGTTGAATCGGTGGATGCTGTGTATGGTCAAGGGGCGTGAAGGCAGAAGAAGCTATGGTTTGTGGCGTGAATGTTTAATGGTTTAGGGTTTTATAGCGTGAGAGTTTAAAGGTTTAGGATTTTGTTGCCTGAGTGTTTAATGGTTTAGAGTTCTGTGAATGCCGAGAGAGGAAGAAGTTGAGTGATGATGGTTTTTATGAAGTGCCGTATGTGATTCTGGTGATTTGTGTGTGTTACCGTGAAGAGAGAGGAACATGAGAATGGAGGGAAAAGCAGATTATGGTTTATTCTTTTGTTTTTTTATGCCGAGAGTGTGAGTGTCTCCTAGGGTTTATTACGTGTGTATGGTGCCATGAATGAGAGTGAAAGAGGAGGAGCCCTTAGGGTTTGGTGAGGTTATGTTTATATAGTGGTGCATTAGGGTTAGGGTTATGCATGTGGGCTTTGGATGGGTACGTATGGGCTTTGGATGAGTGCGGGGGTTTTGGGCCAAGGTTAATGTTTTAAAACAGGAAT
Source organism: Zanthoxylum bungeanum (assembly GCA_019454045.1). Taxonomy (NCBI): domain Eukaryota; kingdom Viridiplantae; phylum Streptophyta; class Magnoliopsida; order Sapindales; family Rutaceae; genus Zanthoxylum; species Zanthoxylum bungeanum. The sequence goes on from SKCR01052762.1 coordinate 50,559, forward strand.
CGACTAAGTGAACCCGCGGCTAACTAGCGAATTTAAATTTGACGAGCTATTAATTTTAGAATTTTCCCTTCCGACGTCCGCTTCTCACGACTTATCGGGTAGTGCCTCCATACTGGGCTCATCATTGGGCTTTATGAAAAAATGCAGTGTCTACAACTTAGAAGTACGAAGAGACCATGGAGAACAATTCTCGAATATAGTGAACAACCTATAAAAGGGTTTCATGGTATTGAGAAGGGAATACTAGGAAAAGAGTAGCCCCCGAACCAAGAAACTTAGTATAGATGTCTTAAGCAATCAAAGTTGATAGAGTTTCCAGGGAAATAAAGAATAAGAATTTCAAGGAACTAAGATGAGTAGGAAAGTCAAGTAATAAAGAAAAACTTAGTAAGGAAGAATAAAAGAGTATGAACCTTACGGAGGTTCACAATAAGAGGTGGTATCATCGATAATTGGAAAATGAATTAGTAGTAAAGTTAGAATATGAAATTCAGATAGTTCCTAGTAGTAGTACCCTAGTGAGGAAGCCAACACCAGACATGTAAACAACAGAGTCATAAGCTTATAGATTAGCAGCATAAGCAACTACATCACATATAGCTAATGAGACACCACCACCGGAAGACTCTAGGACAAACCCCACCCTCCCAACCCTCGTTAGACAACGGTAGCATAGATGAACCTTGAGGGTTGCCTTAAGATACTCCAGAAGCAAGTGAAAGTATAATGATAAATGATCAAAACATAAAACCCTTAAATACAGTACCATAACAAAATAGAAAATGAAATAGCCTAAGTGAGAGATTTAGAAGAGAAGTTATTAAATAAAGTAATGAAGAAAGTAAGTACTAGTTAAGCAGTGACAAGAATGTAAGAGAACAACGTTAAACATGATTAGGGATATGTGAGATCTAATATTCTTCGGATAAGGAGACAGAGATATAGACCGTAGAAGTTTCAGTTACAAAACAGAGTAGGAGAGAAGATGAAAAGGTCAGCAAGCACAAGGTTTGGAAGTGAAACTGTCAAGGCGCAACGAAAATATGAGAAAATACTAAGTAAGTGTTGGCAGAAGTGTAGTATAGTATATAATCGAGAAAATAAGTTTACCAATATGGAAACATTAAAGAGGAGGTATCCTAGCATGCAATCATGTATAGAAAATGATTTGATATGAAGGAACATCAACTAGATCTACAGTAACAATGAGAGTAGGTACAAAAAGGAAATGAACTTTAGCAGGCCAAAAACGTCAACGTCGACGTTAACAGCAGGGAATATGGTTTAATCACCAAGGTGCATACAAGTAAGCCTGATCTTTAGCTAATTAAGGAGGACCAATAGGAAACTACCCATAAGCAAAATTTTAAATACAAGCGTCATCGGTAGACAATACCAGTTAGTTAGGAAATCCTAGACCCCTTAAATAAGCAAAGATATTAGAACTTGAAGAGAGAAGTTCATAAGCAGTTTGAGCTCGGCAATGAGAATATAGGGATTTAAGCAGCTAAGATATGAGAAAGAATGTTAAGATCAAGTTAACAAGTGCAACTAAATGAGTACCAAGTACAAGTATTGTTAATAATGACAAGAACACTCCTGTAAACTTATAGATTCTAAAAAGGGAGTATGGGAAGTGTAATTGTGGATACATTAATGTTTTTAGTCAAATTCAAAGGTACCAGCTATTAATAAACTGATCAAATTGAATGATTGTTGAGCATAACTAAAGACCTAGAGAAAAGGATTCCATTGGATACAAAGGAGGTTGAGCATAACTAAAGGTTCAGAAATAAGGTAGTCCAAGATACCTAGCAAAGATCTTATGAAACGAAAACGAGGTGGTACCTCTTAGTAAAGATCTTAAGGGATATTCATTGAAGCCACAAATTCTGAAGTAGTATTTTACCAAGTATGACATAAGGTTCCATGCATAAGTTAGATATTGAGAAAGATGGAGAATCTTATATGCTCAGTAGTCAATTGGTAAATGATCAGTTAGGGAAAGGCCTTCGTAGTTAGGCCAAATAGAATCCCCGATGATACAGAATAGTTACAGCACAGTATGCGGTTTATAAGGAACCCACAAATTCAGTGACCTATGATAAGATCCTTAGTTTAAACATGATTCGAGGATGAATCCTATTTAAGGAGGGGAGAATTTGTTACGATCGGTAGTCTCTACTATTATTACGTTGTAGTACTGTGGTATTACGGGAAGATAACATAATATAAATTATGTTGGGGCATAAATACACCCATGGAACGACTTTGGGGATAATCGGCTAATTCCCCGAAATTCCGATATGAAACTGTATATTATACCACTATGTACAGCCCATATTATTTGGGCCATAACTTTCTCATACGAACTCCCATTATTATGAATTTTATATCGCCGGAAAGCAGAGATCGATACCTATAACCTCCGCGTTGAATAGTTTTTCAAATTTAGAACAGAAATAGGTCAAAAACGTAAGTCAAAATTCAGATGAATAGTAATTTTGGACCCAATAGAAGAATCTCAAACTTTCTCCAAAATTCCACTCAAACTTCTAGATAGCGATTAGGTTGTCGTAAAACCCTCTCTCTACGTCTAAATGGTTGATCATTCTGACAAAGTTGCATCTGACGCTCATATGTGGAAGGTGCTATGTGTTTGTCAACAATTGTTGACGATGGTCCGCTGGTCGAACAAGCAAGTAACTCCTCGAGTAACACCTTACTACGAGGTTTGAACTCCCTCATATAGTCTTCTTCTAGAAACGTAGCGTTTTTCGACACAAACACTTTGGTATCTTCAGGACTATAAAAGAATCCACTCCTAATCTCCTTAGGATAACCTTCAAATAGGCAGACATGTGAATGAGGCTCCAACTTAGTAGTTTTATTCTTCAGCACATGTGCTGGATACCCCCATATGCGGAAATATCGTAAACTAATTTTACGACCACTCCATAAATCCAAGGGAGTCTTAGGAACAGACTTAGATAGAACCATATTTAGGATATACATTACAGTTTGCAATGCATACCTGCAGAACAAACTAGGAAGTGAAGTATAAATAAACGTAGATCTTATCATGTATAGTATGGTCCAATTTCTCCTCTCTGCAACACCATTTTGCTATAATGTTCCAGGTGCAGTGAGCTGGAATACTATCTCATACTCAATTAAGAATTCCTCAAATCTCTGTCAAGGTATTCCCCTCCACGATCTGATCGTAGAGTTTTGATCGTCTTACCTAATTGGTTCTCAACCTCAGCACGATACTCTTTGAACTTTTCAAAAGTATCTGACTTGTGATGCATTAGGTAAACATACCTATATCTAGAATAATAATCAATAAATATGAAGAAATATTCATAACCACTTGAGGTTCTTACATTCATCGGTCCGCAACCGTCTGAATGTATTACCTTAAGTAGTTGATTGACTCTCATACCTTTTCCACTAAAAGGTCTCTTGGTCATCTTTCCTTCTAGACAAGATTCACAGACTGGTAAAGTTCCAATTTTTAACTAGTTTGTTTCGTTATTTATCAACCCATATATTCGGTCAAGGCTGATATGACCAAGTCTAAGATGCCACAGATATGTGTCATCATGAGAAATCTTTTTCCGTTTTGCTTAGGTTTTTCAACCTTAATATTTCAGTGTTGAGCAGTGACCTATGTGTTAACAGTCTTAACACATATAAATTATTTTCTGAGTTTCTTGTACATATGATTAATCTATTTCTACCAACAATAACCAAATTACTATTAAAAGAAACTGAAAAACCATCATCCAAAAGTTTGTAAATAGAAATCAAATTCCTGTGAAAACTAGGAATGAATAACACATTGTTTAAATTTAAATAACTATTATTAAAAAAAACATAGACTGTAAACTCCCACTGCTCTTGCTGAAACGACATCCCCTGTCCCGACCCTCATGGTGTAGTCACCTTCAACAAGGTCTCTCAATGGATCAAGCAGCTGCAAAAAAGAACAAACATGGTTAGTGGCTTCAGAATTAACAATCCATGCGGACTTGTCATCCTCCACTAATATAGATTCGATAACAAGTAAACCGTATTTACCTATAGCCTTCTTCTCTTTCAACTTAGCAAGGTATTTAGGACAGTTCCTTTTCCAATGCTTGTCCTTGTTGTAGTGGAAACATTTTCCCTTAGGTCTGGTACATTTAGAGCTTCTATTGATCTTCTTCATCGGCTTTGTCTTAACCTTCCCATTGCATTTCTTCTTATTCTTTGCAGATTTAGAAGATTC